>JAFIRS010007936.1:0-20748 GCA_018342105.1 Gonioctena quinquepunctata | reverse complement strand
GCCCAAAAATATCCAGCCGTGTGGAGAAAATAATAAAACTTAATTGTGAAAAACATTTTCTGCAGCTAATCAAATGAATAATGGTGAAGAAAATTGATATTTCTCCCAATCAACGAAAACATGCGGTTCTCGTTGTTTGTTCATGAAACAGCAAATATTGTCCGATATGACTAATGCAATAGTCAAACGCAATCTTAATACGGAAACGGTATCCTCCACCGCCCAACACGCTGTTGCGGAAACAATTACCTACCGTTATTTTCAGTACATGAGAACTGCTTTGCAACTCTGCGAACCGAACTAAGTTATAGTTTCCAAACAGCTCCGAGCAAATGGGATTTTAATACGCTTCGATGTTTCAAATTTCATCACCACTGCACCACAGCCATCCATAATGCAGTGTCACCTCATCCAGAACGTAAGTTTCCGATTTCCTAGGAGATCGTTACCATTAATCAATGCACCAGTGGTCGTGTGGCCAGTGGCGGCTGGGAAGTATCTTCGTATTTTCAGGAGCTGATATATCATATTTGATCCATTCCAGACTATCTACATAGCGTGATATAATTATCCGAAAAAAGTTTGCAGAGTTTTCGGGGGTTTGAAAGTGCTAAAAAAATAATAGGATTTGCTGCTTTCATTTTCACATGCCGAGCAAAGGCGGTATCATTTTTTTTGGGAATTGAACTTGCATTTCTGTTCAAAAGTCCGTTGAATGGATTCAAAATCGAAAGAAACACAATGGAACTGAATTTTCAATTTTTGTTTTGATTTCATAGGAACTCTTCAGGTAATCAGGACTGTATATGTCGCCCCTCCTTTGTTTTGAGCTCAGACCGATCTTAGAGTGAAAACCCCAGGAATGTCTTGAATAGAAACAAAATAAATAAATATGGAAACATATTTGTCACTTCAAATCAAACATAAACGATACCCCCTACTGGAATTTTCTCCAAACTAAACTTTGCAGAAAAGGGAAGTTATGAATGGAAATTTGGAAGAAAGAGAAACAATAAAGGGGAAAATTTCCCAATATGCGTGGAAAATTAAAAGCATTTCTATTCTCAATCAGGCGAATCAGGCGAATAATTCAACTTATGTTATCGTTTAAATGGATGGCAAGTCTTTTGGGAATCATATAAAAATGCATTCTGCCCAAAAATATCTTTATATTCCCCATTTTCACTACTTCCCCCTCTTAGATTTGGAAATGATTTGATTCCCTCAATTTTTTTTTCATAAATGTCCAAACTGATTGTAGGGGTGGAAACAGCCTAATAAGGAAGTAACCTCAGCAGTATATGACTGCAGTTTTCATAAAGTTTGTCAATGACATTTTCTTTCAGTCATAATCGATTGCCACCTAATATACCAGTCAATAGGAAATATCTGATGAACTCAATATTTTGCAAATTCAAATTTTTATTGATATGGATAACTTCTGAATCAGAGAATAATAAAATTTGTAGATATTGATTATAACTAAGTGTGTCCTGGAGATGGGTAAACCACAGGGAACAGTACTTGGTCCAAAATGATTATTGATATACAGCAATGATTGCTGATCTCTACTTGAATGGTGATCATTCGTTCTGCTGATTCGGGAAGGGGCGAATGGAAAAACCGAAAAGTATGAAATAAATAAAGTTTATAAAACCGCTTTAATAGAAAAAAACCCTTTAAAAAGTAGAAAATAATTTAAATGAGTTCAAATAAGAATACAGGATTGACAAAAAATTTATTTCATCAAAAAGGGGGTGCTTGATGTAATTGTTGTTAATATTTCATGGACGATATTGGAAAAAGTAGAATCATTATGAAAATATTTTTAAAAAGCACCCACGCTTTTCACGATGGAATCGTTTTTGTTAATCACTCTTTTTATTTTAAACTCTTTTTAAAATTATTCTCACTTTAGTTTTGTTTTCTATCAAAGGTTTTTCTAGTTTTAAACTATCATTTATTTTCAACTTTTCAGTTTTGTTTTCTATTAAAGCGTTTTTTTTGTTTTAAAACTATTATTATTATTATTCAATTTTTCAACTATTATTTTCCTTTTGGGAAAAGAATCGGACCATAATCACAGAACTCGTCCGCCAGTTTTGAGCCGCCATCTCTAATCCTTCAATTCTGACAGAATAATCATGATCCGACCCCAAAACCCCACATACCAATTTTGAATAGAATTGGACCATAATCAAAAACCGTCCCCATTTGGCCCATCTGAATTTTTCAATTTTTACAAAGAATCATAATATTGAACCCCAATAACCCCTACATACCAATTTTGAATAGAATCGGACCATAATCACAAAACTCGTCCACCATTTTGAAGCCGCCATCTTGAATTTCCAGTTTTGACAATAGAATCATAATCTCACCACAAAACCCTCAGATATCAATTTTGAATCACAAAACCCGTCCGCCAATTGGAGCCCCATTTTTTTTTTTTTAAACAAAATTTATTGATGCATTGTCACCGAAATTATGTGCACCTGTCAAATTTCAAATCATTCGTACGTCTAGAAGTGGGTCAAAATCGCGCCAAAGGAGTCGGTTACAAACAAACAAACATACAAGTTAAGCTAATAGAAAACGTGTAAAAGGAGGGCTTATGCGACAATAAATACAAAAATGAATCTCTGAGGTTTTCCCCAATAAAAACAACTCACCGACATCTGATAATGTATAATAACAATCAGCCAGTAGGAATTGTAGACCATTACATATCATGGAATGAAGAGAATGAATACTTTAAATGGAAACCTCATGTGAAAAACTGCTCTCACTTTTTCAGCAACTGAACACATCTTGGTACTGAGGGCTCAAAATAATCTTGTGGTCACCTATACCTGCATTATGGCATATCTAGTTGAGAAGAGTATACTGTGCACCTCCAAGTAACTTGAGTTGTCCACGGTGAAGGCGTTTCATAGAAAAAACCCGTTATGGTCTTGGTTTGCATCAAAAAGCCTTTGATACCGTCTCGGATAGAAGGGTTTATCGGGGAATCCTCATTATCCCATTGTAATACCTTCAAAAATCAAAATACTTTAACAATACATTAAAATTTCTTTGATAACAAATAAAGCAAATTCATGTAACAAAAAGGAGTGGAGTACACTCGAACCATTTGCACTTATATTGTTATTTCTTGAAAGTACATAATATAATTCACCCTTTGACATTTATACACATTATTCCCTCTCTCTTTTTTTTTTCTTGTTTATTATCACATGATTACACTGTATGTATTTTCAAATTCCTGATCCTATCTTCACCTCACAAACACAAATTGTAACTAATATATATTGCTCACAACCACAAACTGCAACTATTATGTATTGGTGTCCTGTTATTGGGGCTTAACCCTGTTTGGACAATGAATCCTTTTTCAATACTAGACTCTCACCTGTCGGAGCAAACTTCAGGGTTAGAATGAATAATACGAGCTCATCAGAATATCTAGTTGGGCAGGAGTATCACAAGGGTTCTCCTTGTCACCAATGTTGTACTCCTATATACGTACGACTTTCCGACCTTCACCCATTTGTTCGTGAGCGGAGAGGCTGCAAAATAGCTTCAGATATATCTAGATCGGTTGGTCGTGCCCTAGGAAGTAATGAAATCAAGTTAAATCCTCAAAAGCGAGGTTATTACTTTCTCGGGGAAATTTACCAATGTGCATATTTTCGAGAAGTTGAGGGTAAAATAACTAGGTGCCGAAAAGACTTCATTGATATTCTAGATTCAAATTGAATGAGCGTATGATAATGCACAAACACATTTCATTAGCACTGCAGAGAGGCTCGGCTGCAATGGAACAAACGTATCCGCTAATTGGGATAAATTCAAAAGTGTCACTAGGAAACAAGGTTCTGTTATATTAATTAACAAATGATAAGACTAAGTATAGCATTCGCTTGTCCAATATTCTTCAGTCTACCAAGGTATCAATTCACGAGACTGGGAAGACTGCAGAATAGGTACTTCATATAATAAGGAACATTGACAGATAACACCCGGCTGGATTATGTGCGCGAGCTTACAGACATCGAAATGATAGAAGAATATATCACGAAAATTTCGAACACATTCTATAGAAATGGAAATAGAAATATTTATTCATCCTTTGTGACATTACAAACATGTATATGACAATTCAGTCACCCGCTGTGGAAGATGTATTTTGAGGTTACCTTGAAATTATGAACACGAATAATATATAACAATATACAGTTGGTATAAATAAAATAAAATAGTATCAAAATAGTACATTTCCTATAAACTAACATACAATGTATTTATTGACTATACAGTCATATTTATGCAAATACAAACGGCATAGACAAAGACAGTCTACAAGCTATCATGGAGGTATTTTTAACACTTTAGTAGCATTTTCCAGCATTAAAATTTTCATGGTCTCTTTGAAATTACTGGAGGAGTCCGTACTTGTGAAAGTTAGTGGGAGTTTATTATAAATTTTCATTCCCATGTATCTAAAACTATTTTCAAGTTTGGTAGTTTTGTATCTGGGGACACATAGATGATCAGAATGCCTGGTATAGTTATTCTAATCTCAATTGGAACGGCAATAAAAATAAGAGCACTACGAGGAGTGTTCATATGCACTGCCCGGCAAATGGGGAATTTATATTACTCTCAAAGCGTTCCTGGTACAATCATTAAAAGTATGTCATGTGGAAGAGAATTCCTTCTCGAAACTTTTCATGTCAGTCCAATTGAGATTAGAAAACTATATCATAATCATGATTTGAAGAATTCAGTTCAAATTTATCAATATTTTTCTTACATACAAGATACAGTGGTAGATATAAATGCTGTAGAACGACATAATTTTATATTTAATGAATGTGGGCTCCAAGTTTGCCTGAAGTCTAGCCTGAACATTTTTCGTATGATCTTTTCTGTGTTACGGATATTCTATTAGCATCTATGGAATTTTCCCATAAGATTAGGTGACAACATAAATGACTGTACACTGAACTGTAACGTAATTACTGCACTGGTGGGCATGCAGTCTTTAATTCTTGGAATTGCATGAAAGGCCTTATTCATTTTTCTGTTAACTGCGTTAACTTGCTCTGTCCATCTGGAGACTAGAATCAATATGTAAGCCTAAGAACTTTGTTGTTGTGGTTGATTCAATCATATTACTCTCGACTCGACAAGTTAAGAAGATGAGGTGGACGTAATATCATTGGAATGGAAATGTACACACTCTGTCTCATCGATATCAACCATGAGACCGTTACGTTTACACCAGTTCACGAAAAAATTTACAGTATGTGCAATGGATGATATGAGTTCTTCTGAGGTATGTGCCGAGACCGCCAGTAAGGTATCGTCCGCATATATCGTCAGTAGTTACGATTTTAGTTGAAGTGGTAAGTCGTTTATGAAAAGTAGGAATAATAGCGTTCCGAGCACAGAGCCCTGAGGAACTCCTCTATTCATAATATGAATAGCTCTCTGTAGTAACCCTGCCTAGTCATAATCATTTAGAAAAATAAATAACCATTATCAAGTTCTAACAATACCATTAACTTTTGAAGGAATGCATAATTATCTCAGATTGTTCATTTAATGACCTAATACGGTTGAAGAGTAACTCTTTGTTGCGGTGAATATCACAGGAGAAATTCTTGTTCTGTAATAAATTAACTTGTTAATGTAACCGACATGTCTAGAGACGGATGCCGACCGCACATAAAAATCATAAATACATCATTGGATGGGCGGTCATTTGAAGCATTCCTATGCGCTGGTATAATAAACCCCATTAATGAGTACACATAAAAATCACAAATGAAATGACTGAAATAACACAAACGAGAGGAGGGAACCGAGACTATATATGAAGAAACTTGAATCTAAAAAAGAAAAGAGTTATAATTCGACAGTCATCAGATATACTTGACTCCATGTACGCTAGCATTTAATTAGAAATCGTTATTACAAGTACAATTAAATTGAATGCTGAAATAAGTGATGTAACATATACAAGAAATTCAAGATAATTCATAATGAAGCTAAATTGGTTGCATCATCAATCTCTACCTTAGTGCGAAATAAGTTTTTGTTCAAAGAGAAATCTACAATGTCAAATCGGCTCGACAAATACAATAACTACCGGGTCATCATCTGTTTATTAGTGCTACCATAAACCTTGCATACTTTCAATGCCAATTTCATAATCTCTATTCATAGTCCAGGAAAAGTAGCTAAATAAAGTCAAGACACGAAAGTAAATAAAAAACCATAATAACCCAAATTAATGAAGGCGCGAGTAAAATTAATAATTTCTATTCGTCTAATCAATTGTTAATGTGAGTGCAAGTGATTTACCTGAGAATTATGTAGTACGTTTGAAAGATCATGTTTGGAAAGTCAATTCTCCAAGTACCTTATTCCTAAATATTTTGGTTACTATCATATACAGGGTTATGCGTTATGCCTTAGTCGAAAGTAAAAGGATAAGAATGAAGAGAAATATTTATTAGTGACTACCCTTTTTGTAGACCAAAACTTGACATACTATCATCTTCTATAATTGTTTAATAGGAAATAGCATATTTTGTTCTGATTGGTTATGTTATACGATTGTGCATGTATTTTAAGATTAGATTAATTATATTCATTTTTATTTTTTTCCCATGCATTATTTCCTGTGAATTCGAATAATAGTAAGGTCTGTAAATCTGAATTATAAATGAAAAACCCCCACGCTCAACTATCTCTCAGGGCAGAAGGAAGACTAAAGCCGCTCTTAGATCTTCTTCTATGTTATTCGAAGATCTCTTTGATTAACAACTCCCCGGGCGATTAAGATCTCCCTTTCAATACATACTTGGGGTAATTATTAAAACCACCGACCATCTACCCATTTGGTAGGCGGTTAGGTACTTATTAATTAACATCTCGAGGTGGAGCAACCCATAACATTTGGCGATCAGGTGGGTGGTTGTTATACCTAACACCTGGGAGCCACGACAAATTGATGTCAGGTGTCGAGGTTCATTTACAGAAAAAAAAAATATATAACGCTATATGTTATTCTCGCAAAGGATGTCAAACTCAAAATTATCCAATGCAAATAAGAATGAAAATTCAGTAAAATATTGTTTTTCTTGTTAAATATTACCAGAAACTGTGTGGATCAAGCAGCCACCACATTTTGTGTAATAATTTGATTTAAATTAACTCTTATATAGGGTTTTTCACAAAAAAGTAAAATTTAAAGTTAGGGGTGAAAATAACTTGAAAATAAGGAAATTTTCTTGGAAGTGGAAAATAAAGTATATATAGCGTTTATGCAGACTTACTCTTAGAATTCACTTGGAAATAGTTGAAAAGTTGAAAGAAGAAAACATTTTTATCATGACTCCCCACCGACGGTATCTACTTCGACAGCTCCTCCGATTGTGCAGGTTTTACCTATTCAGGAACCTACTATAGCTATTACTTTGGACAATGTTCCTTATTATAATGGTCAATCGAAAATCACCGACTTCATCAAATTATTGGAAGATACTGCCGCGCTTGCAAAACTGGACCGATTTACAAATTGTATCGATAGTACGTTTGAAATTGCGAGGAATAGCCAAACAATTAATAGACGCGGACAGCCAATTAAGAACCACTGTAGTATGGAATGATTTGAAGAAGGGCTTGCAGGAACAATTTGGCCTAACTAAAATACCGGGGCAGGACAAAAGAGAATTATTAGAATGCAGACAGCGTAGGTCAGAAACATGTCGCCAGTATTTAGCACGCTTGAAAGTTTGCGCAGCTAAAATTTTAGTATTAACAGGGGTACCCGATTTAGATAGAATATTGTCGCAACGACATGAACAAGACATAATTACTCAGTTTGCAATGGGACTGCTTGACCCCATTAGAAAACGTATCTTATCCGCTAGCCCAGGAACGTTAAAGGAAGCGATTGACTTAGCCGATAAAGAAGAATTAATTGAAAACCTTACCAAACCAACGGACAGAAATTTCAGGAATATAATTGCGAATGAGCCAGCAACAAATGTACCTATATCGCATTGCCGCTACAGAGGACATGAAGCTCGAAATTGTAAAATGAAAAATCGGATCTGCTATCGTTGTAATGAACATGGACACTTGGCTAATAATTGTCGAAATAAAACAAGTCCCAGAAATGTTGATAGACGACATTTAAATGGCAATACGGTTCGCAATTTACCTCCGTTGGGAACCGCAAACAGCCAATAGTAAGTCAAAATTCAACATATAGGAGGCCGACGCAAACGATACTTACCTATACAACAGGAGAGGCCCAGAGAAATGTTATAGTTTTAGAAATTAATGGAATTTTTCGCACCATTCTTTCAGACACTGGCGCCGAAGTATCGTTGGCCCACATTAGTATCACACGTGGTATGAAAATTAACTATGAAGAAAAGTTTCAACTTCGCGACGTACAGGGACATTCTATTCCTTATATAGGAACAGTTATTCTACCCATCAGATTGAATGACAGAAAAGTAATTGATCACGAATTTATTCTTATTGAAACTGACCATTTGAGTACTGAATTGATATTAGGCCAGACTTTCTGCAGAAATATCAAGTAAAATTAGATTGGCGGTAAGAATGTATTTGATGGAGGAGATTATTGAACTTCATCACGAACCCAAACATATTTATCATACTGAAAATGGTATGGATAAGCTTTGGGTAGAAAAAAAATTGCGAATATGGAAAGAACTTTCAAGGAAACAATTGATAGTATGAATCAGAGACTGTCCGAATTAACCATCACAATGGAACAATGGAAGGGAAGAAATTTTGACGAAAAGCTAAATTTTTCGAGGGAGTGCACGCCCAAAATAAATGGCCGAGTAATCGAAAATGAATTTCCATACCAGGACTTGAGACCGATCACCTCGAAGGAAAATTTAGTGGATAATTCAAAGTCAGCTTATTTACAAGATGAAAATACTGTCAAGAAAAATAGAGAACTGGAAAAAAGAAGAAAAAATATTCGTAACAAAGCGCTTAGAAAAAGGAACAATGAAAAGCAGAGAAAAGAAAAGTTTCCACAGCTAGAAACAGAGCAGGAAATTAATTTAGGAATTGAAGGGTTGAGTAACGCTAAACCCAGAGCATCCTGTATATTGAAAAAAATTAAATTGCAAGATAGTGCTAGGATTTTGAACGACATTCGAGGTGAAGAAGCTGGATCGTCTAAGGATGACATGCCTTCTACCAGTACAATGGAAAACTCTCAGGAATTGGGAACTATTGATTCAAGAAGACAGCATCAGTAGGGACGGTAACCTTCCTCAAACAATACGGTAGCATGCCAAAGGGGCGGATCAACTTTTACCAGAGAATAAATTGTTGAAAGATATCAATTTGATAGAAGGTAAAAGTGGTATACAAGAGAGAAGTATTCCGCAAAACAGAGAAATATTTAAGAATCTGACCGGTAAGAAAACACTTTCTACTGAGTGTATGGAAAATACGGAGATTACGTTGGAAAAAGTAGAGGAAAAGGAAAATGGTAAAATTAAGGAGAAATCATCAAGGAACCCTGAGAAAGCTTCCGCGGTTTCTACTGAGTGTAGTGAAATTATGGAGAATAAGGTGGCTCGTAGTTCAACGGAAATTATTAATGTGGATGAGAGGAAATTTTCGAAAGATGGTTTAAACGATAGAGAAAATTCACCCGAGGGAGAATCATTTTCTACTAAGATGTTAGTGACGACTAATGATCTAGAAAAGACTGAATTCGAAAAAAGTACCATACCTACGAAAAATAATTATGCGACAGGGATTTATTTGTCTAAGGACTCAACCTTGCCTCCCAGAACTATGTCACTTGTTATGGCCAAATTTCAGAATAGGTTAACGTCAGAAAACGAAGTCATTGAAGATAAGGAAGCTATAAAAGGATTGATAGTAGCTAGATCAATAAGTAAAAATAAGGACGAGATACCTATACGTATAATAAATGTTTTAGAGAAAAGTTTTTCAAATAAGGAAATTATCAAAGGAACCAAGGATAACGTCGTCCAAGACACTGTTGATATGATAAATGAATTACCGGAAACCATTATGGAAATTCCGAATGATGAAATTCAGAGTGAAACGTCGGACGATGACAGAGAAAGTATTCCCGAAATTACGCACAGGTATTCTACTAGATCAAGGGGAGCTGTTAAAGAGTTACCTTGGATCCTTTCTAAGTCAGGTAAACATCAGTAAAATAAGTAATGCACTGTATGTATATATATAACTAGATTTATAGAAGGTATTAGTCAGTCATAAGTAACTCTTCAGTAATTACTGAAATGAATAGTTAAGAAAAATCCAAACATGATTTTAATGTACTACGAACGGGAAAATCTCCTCACCCTGTAAATAAAGAGAACATTTTTATAAAGTCCGCGATCCCATAGTGTTTAATAAAAATCATTATTCTAGAACAGTAACGGAGATTGACTCCCAAAAAGTAAACACTCTGTGCGTGAAATAAAATAACCCTTCCCGCATACCCGCGCCGATCGATAACAGACAATATTACGTAAAAATAGTCGATCGTAAAAACCCTGAAATTTTGCCCAACAAGGAATCTACCTGCAAATTTAGAATCAGAGGGGTGTTTGCTTGATAGGCGTATGAGACAACGACCTTCCGACTGTCTACCATAGCTATCGAAAGAGCTCGCTTATTTACGCCGACCCAAGTCATAAATTACCGCCTAGGGTGCAACCGACTACAAGTAGTGGTGAATGAAACACAATACTCTGTGGATTATAGCTTCCAGTTTACAGAAGTTACGAGAAATAGTTGAATATGACGATAAGTGATATATTGATTTGGATATGGACCATTGTCGGAACATTTTACCTGTTGAAAAAAGCCGATGGGCTTATAGCATATGATTGTAGAAATCCCCGCTGCGAATATTACAGCAATTCCTTTAAGAGACGTACAAAATGTCCCGAATTGAATAGCGCATACACTGTGTCTGAGACTAAAATTTATGCGTTGGAACAGAAAAAGTATGAAAAGATTCAAGTAAAATCATGTTTTATTGAGATTACTCAACTGCTAGTCTCGTGTGGTATGTTCTCTCACTCCAGTATTTTAGCTGATAGTCTTCTTTACTTACCTACAACACATAGGCAAGGAAGAATGCTTGAAAATCCATCAATATTTGGAATATTTAGGTTTCTATGGTGAAGTAATAAAACTCAAAACCAACGCTACTCAGACTGCAAGAATATTATTGGCTGGAGAATTAGATGACACAGGGAGCTGCCAAGGTACCTCCCCATTCCTTCCAAGGAAAATTATATAAAAATGTTGTAGCAACTGCCACCGCAAAAAATTACTTTAAAAGATTATTCTGCTACGGCTCACTTTAGACGAAAACACCATTAGTTTGGAGAATCAATTATCCTGCAAATTCTCTACAGGTTATTGTATTGATGCTTTTCAAGGCGAAATAGCGTGGGATATAATCAAACCCCAGGAGTGCCAAAGATATCGCAAACTTTATGAAGGAAAAGCTAACAAAGTCACGGAAAAGATTGAGTACCGATGATATAAAATTCTATATGGTCATCGAAGATCGAACAAAGTTATTCGCTGTTCAACTAATCAAGAAAACAACGATTTGTAATATAGTAATGTGGATAACCGAACATCCTAGAATATTAATATTGGAATTTCCAAACAATACTACCAATTTATACAGAGAGTTTGATTTTACCTGGGGAGAACCAACTGCAGATCTCATTACATATGTTAATTCAAAATTTTTATACATTGAGCAATCATTCAAGAGATCCATGGATGCTATGTTGGCAGAAACAATTCAACGAAGACGTCTGTTGAAAAGAGAGATATTGAAAAACCGATTAATTATGGCTCAACAATCTCCCACTATCATCGCGCAATTATTGCATCAGCAACCAGGTTATATAGCAAAAATCAATGGAGAAGTAATCTATTTGCTTAAATGCATTCCTGTCATGGTCACTATACGAAGATAACAAAACTGTTATCAGGAATTACCAGTGACTCATTTAAATAAATCTTACTTTATGGCTCCTTCAACCCGGACTATACAAGAAGTAGGACAACAGATAGAATGTTCTTCAATAATCCCGGCAAAATACTTTATCGATGGAATGTGGATATCTTATGATCCTCTGCCTATTGCCGGTAATCCCCCCAGTGAATTATCTATAATGAAAGACCCTCAAATGCAGCTGGATGAAATAAAACCCCTTGGGATAGGTGGAATTTATACCGCTGAAGAAATCCGAAATGCTCAGGAAATCTTACTGTTTTCCTCTGAAAGGCAGGCTGTAACTAACATCCTCATAAATAGAATGGCAAAAAAAACCGTATTGAATCAAGGATTATCAACTTTAAACCTGTTAATCAGGAAGAATTAGAAAATTAGCCAATAATACAATGAAGAAAATTTATGGTGTATTTATGATTATTGGCGATGTGACCAGCAGTTTATTAGGAATATACATATGCCTCAAAATTTTCAAATTCTTATGGACACAACTCTGAATGCTTTTGCAATCCACGAATCACGGGATGTTCTCTACACTTATTGGCAGCTTTATGGAATACCTGACTATATTTGTAATAAATCATAAATTACAAGGGTCCCTGAAAGATATTCCCATGGAAACCGTTCCCACCGAAATCCTGCAACCAGTTAAGTGAGATGCCCACAACTGAAAACTCGTAAGGAACCAATCATGGAAAAATCATCACCTACCCATTCAAAGGTTTGAACTGGCAGATGTGAAAATGCAGATAAATAATTTAGAAATCCAATTTCTCTCCCCTAGAGATAACTGAACTATAAAGAAGTTAAAAGCACAACATGAGTAACACGCCGATCTAATAAAAATAATCGTTAACACCTCGTAAAATATTAAATCTGTGGTCCCCGCTGAAATCTTCCAAATAAGTTTAACAACTGAACACGAAATCGATACATTCGATAACGTGAGAACTGCCCTAAACTTTTCGTGAGTGACATAACACGACCGATAAATATTAAAATTAGTGTGAGAACTTTGGAAATAAGAACTGATATCCTATAAATACCAGTGAACACTGACTTGATATTATTGTTCGACGAACTAGTAGCTGATCATCACGTGAAATTAGTTGGTTAAAAATTAAATACTAATAAGTACAAGTGAAATGGAGATGTTAATCGATCTTAAGTGAAATTCGCAGTTTTAAAAACCAAGAAATATATCTTGAAACCTCAGTGGACAACCTCCTGTATGACGTAAATCAATGGGATCGTCTCAACCCTTCGAACACGTCCACGTATAACAAGGCCTATAGTATTCTCCATTTTAATAGACATCATGGGGCCCACCTCGATTGTAGCGGCCCAGAACATCACCCAATGCGATTGTCTGCACTGCCTCACGGAGAAAACTCGGAAAATATGGAACCGCCCTCGCCCCAAAACCCCGACGGTAGCAGAAGATGCTCACGACATTTTAAGGTGCGAATGCTATTTTTGCACTGCTGAACGAGAGGATTTTCGTTTGCCGCCTCCGAATGCATCCCTCAGCGCCGAGAACCAAGTACCTCGTATATTAGCCAACATCGATCCTCCAGCTGACTCGGGATATGAATCCCCAACCGAAGAATCGACACCCAGCCCCGGAACCGTACCTGCTGAATCCCCGGATGACCCCGTCACTTTCGCGGTCAAGTGCTTGGAAGGTATACCCTAAGTGAAGGAAAGACTTTATTAACAAAGTAAATTTAGTTCAAATTTCTACTGTTTCATATATATATAAACTTAGTAATTTTATATTAGTGTTAGGAGTTTTATAGATTAAACGAATTAGAAAATTTTGATTTCCATACACTTTTAATTACTATTTACTTAGTATAAGACATTTAGAATTAGCGAATTGAGTATTGGTTTCCTGTATCACTTTATTATATTATACAGGCATCAGAATTAGATCCCTTAGATGTAGTTAAGTAGGATTGTCCTCAGTTTTACACCGTTAATTTCATGCTATATTTTAAGATTGAATATTAAACTGAAGAAGCCTACTATTTTATATTTATAGAAGTACTAACAGTTGATTATATGAAAAAGGAAACTTGTTTATCATAGCTTTTAGGAGGAATACGTTTTCTTGTAACCTTTCTATTATTGACTACAATAAATATAATTAAGGTTTTTATAAATTCTAATAAAAGAAATAACATCCGTTGTACAGTATGTCAAGGAACAAGGTCAGAAAAATTTATGATACATATCATACAATTTTTACTTGGGGGCAAGGAGGACTGTAGTAACCCTGCCTAGTCATAATCATTTAGAAAAAGAAATACCCATTATCAAGTTCTAACACATGCACCATTAACTTTTGAAGGAATGCATAATTATCTCAGATTGTTCATTTAATGACCTAATACGGTTGAAGAGTAACTCTTGTTCGCGGTGAATATCACATGAGAAATTTTGTTCTGTAATAAATTAACTTGTTAATGTAACCGACATGTCTAGAGACGGATGCCGACCGCACATAAAATCTATAAATACATCATTGATGGGCGGCTATTTGAAGCATTCCTATGCGCTGGTATAATAAACCCCATTAATGAGTACACATAAAAATCACAAATGAAATGACTGAAATAACACAAACGAGAGGAGGGAACCGAGACTATATATAAAGAAACTTGAATCTGAAAGAAAAAGAGTTATAATTCGACAGTCATCAGATATACTTGACTCCATGTACGCGAGCATTTAATTAGAAATCGTTATTACAAGTACAATTAAATTCAATGCTGAAATAAGTGATGTAACACATACAAGAAATTCAAGATCATTCATAATGAAGCTAAATTGGTTGCATCATCAATCTCTACCTTAGTGCGATTTAAGTTTTTGGTTCAACGAGAAATCTACAATGTCAAATCGGCTCGACAAATACAATAACTACCGGGTCATCATCTGTTTATTAGTTACCATAAACTTGCATACTTTCAATGCCAATTTCATAATCTCTATTCATAGTCCAGGAAAAGTGAGCAAATAAAGTCAAGACACGAAAGTAAATAATAAAACCATAATAACCCAAATTAATGAAGGCGCGAGTAAATCAATAATTTCTATTCGTTTAATCAATTGTTAATGTGAGTGCAAGTGATTTACCTGAGAATTTGTAAGTATTTGAAAGATCATGTTTGGAAAGTCAATTCTCCAAGTACCTTATTCTAAATATTTTGGTTACTATCATATACAGGGTTATGCGTTATGCCTTAGTCGAAAGTAAAAGGATAAGAATGAAGAGAAATATTGATATTAGTGACTACCCTTTTGTAGACCAAAACTTGACATACTATCATCTTCTATAATTGTTTAATAGCGAAATAGCATATTTGTTTTGATTGGTTATGTTATACGATTGTGCATGTATTTTAAGATTAGATTAATTATATTCATTTTTATTTCCTTTTCCCTGCATTATTTCCTGTGAATTCGAATAATAGTAAGGTCTGTAAATCTGAATTATAAATGAACAACCCACGCTCAACTATCTCTCAGGGCGAGAGGAAGACTAAAGCGCTCTTAGATCTTCTTTCTATGTTATTCGAAGATCTCTTTGATCAACAACTCCCGGGCGATTAAGATCCCCCTTTCAATACATACTTGGGGTAATTATTAAAACCACCGACCATCTACCCATTTGGTAGGCGGTTAGGTACTTTTATTAATTAACATCTCGAGTGTGGAGCAACCCATAACATTTGGCGATCAGGTGGGTGGTTGTTATACCTAACACCTGGGAGCCACGACACTTCCATATCCCTAAAAATTCGATAACCGAATACATTACATGCATAAGAGCGCAAGATAATTAGCCAAGATGGCATGGGCTAATATCCCAAAAGCTGGATTTGTTTCAAGAAGAACGATGATGGTAAAATCAAGCCAAAAATCCCATAACACACAGGTAGGTGAAACACACCTTCGACTACCGCGTGCACTAGCCTTACAATTCTCGGGAGATCGAATCCCGTTGACCCTCAAATCATTTTCAAGTAAATGCACCCATTTCTTTCAATGAACAATGATAACAAATATACAAAGAACACGATATTAGGTGACTTTCGAATCAGAAAAAATCCTTCTTATCAATTTTCAAAGCAATCAACTTTTTCAACGAGGTTTTTGTTTTTTCGTTTCCCGCAAAAATCTCAGTAATATAAAAGCCAAAGTCTCAGCAAACTGAACTATCTGATAGAAAACGAATGAAAATACTCTTATAAAATATTAGGAGACGAGAAAACGTTTCATACCCCTCAAAACCATATCGTGAAATATACGCCAGTTACCACCACCAGCAGGGATGACTTCTTGGCTCTACACCAAGGACAAGCTTGTCATTTGAAACATATGTTTACATAATAATGTACTGTAGTAGAATTAGTTGTTCATATCAGGATTAGTTTGGAATTATAACAGAATAGAAAATAAAAACATATTGTATTGTAATTGTGGTATCACCTGGAAATCTGGAAATTATTCAAACATTCTTCATAAAAGTCAATATGATAGCTTTGCAATATTAGGATCTCAAACAAAAAACTAATTTTTCTACAACCGAGCGAAAAGTACCATGTTTGCGCTTCAAAAAGAAAGCGCAAATTTGCACTTTTCCGCTCGCCGAGCGGCAGATATATTTACTGCAAAAAGTGATCTTAATTTTCGGTATCCCTGGAGCGTGTGGAAGGGACGAACTTGCCAAGATGGTGATGGACAACATTGAAAATAAGGAGTCAATCCTTATTGTAAAAATACCTGATTCTAAGACATACACTAGCAGTACATTCACTGAATAATATATCAATTTATCGAAAATATATCAACATCAGGCCCAAAAATTGTAAAATACATAGACTACTTTTGAAATATTCGAATGGTAAATGATAATCAAGTGTGAATAAAAAGCATTCAATTGTTTTTTGATGAAATGGTATCACACAGTATCTTGGACTTCCAGAACCATGCAAGTATGCAGGCCATTGCTTCAGGCGAACCTCTGTCACTATTTTAGTTGATGGAGGAGGCGATATCACGCAATTGAAGAAACATGGAGGATGGAAAAGTACTAACATAGCAGAAGGTTATATAGATGAAAATCTTACATGTGAAAAAATCGTGGAAGCAAGAAGCTCTGAAAATATCCCGGTTCAGTCACCACCAGAAACTTCATCTGAAATTGTCATCAAAAATTGTGAAAATTGCACATTTACCTTTAATATTGTGAATAATAAGAAAAATGATAGTTTTCAGATATAGGTAATAATTATATTTAAAAAACATTAATATGTTATTATGTTATTATGTTATTGTGTTATTGCGTTATTATGTTATTTGTGTTATTCACATATCTGTTAATCTATCTGAATTTGAGATCTAAATGTACATACATAATAATTATTATAATCAAATAAGCTGGTTTATTAGCCACGGTTTTATCAAATCTCATTTTATTAACTACTTCACTTAAAGTCTGCATGTTCCGTTGACGTTTAATAGTATTAAAAATACAAATTACCAACTTTAGTTATACAAAATAACAAAATTATATGTTCGTAAAGTCTAATCAATCGTTCTGAGAGAGTTTCCTCCACTAAAGGTAGTAGAAAAAGTACTTTTTTTTTGAATTTCAGATTCTACATCATGTAACTATGTATATTATGATAAATAGGGCGATAAATAAACAAATTACAAACTTTAGTCATAGAAAGTAATTAAAAAATAGTTATTATCATTATAAACTCTCATTTTATAATCTTTTCATCATACTAAAGATGGTAGAAATGTATATTTAGTAAATAATTCACATTATCTATAAATTACATTGATGAAATTATGGGTTAAATAAAAAAAAAACCACCAACTTTAGTTACGAAAACAGTTAAAAAAATTGGTTGGTGGTTGTTCTTTTTTTTTTTTAAAATTTTTGTACTACTAAAGGTGGTAGAAAATATTTTTTTTCAATTCAAAATAATTATATTTATAATTCGCCTAGCACAGGCAGTTTTTTTTGGACATGATAGAGGCCGCCCGCGTTATAAAAAAAAATGAAAAAAATGATTTTTGACTATCAAAAAAAAAAAATTAAACAACATTTGTGTTTAAAAAAAATTGATTGTGATAATAATCTGATAATGGAAATTTTGAAAAGATAACTTTGTAATTGAAAGAAGAGCCAAGTCCCTTCCAGTTTAATATACTTAACTGCCCAATTAAAAAATGGAAACATCTTAAAAAAGGTTTTTCCAAATTCAGAGGAATATACACAAATCAAAATATAATGATTTTCCCCAAAAAAATGAATAAAATTTAAAATATTACATATATGTTATCAAACACAGACATTTAAACCAGTAATAATTCGCCGGTTTTTTCACCATTAAAAGGGAAGAATATTAGAAGAACTCCAAAAAATTTAGATATTATTACAAGATTTAAATATAAAGTGACACAATGATATGTAAAAACTAATTAAATAGGTATTAAAGTAATTTTTTTTTTTTTTTTTACAACAAGACACATGTGTACCAAAGTAATCCCTGCACTGAATGTCAAATTTAAGGTTTCAATAATCATTAATTTTACCAAATATTTTTTAAATCTGCGGTTGTAGAAAATTTTGGTAATTAAAAAAAAAATTTCCCGCTAAAAATTCCCGGGGTGGTTCGGTCCGCGTCAAATTTTTTTTTTCAACGGAAAAAACTTTCGCTTTTCATAAAAATAGCATTCAATCAAAATAAATAATAACTCATTGTACTAGGATAGTAATTTTCTATTTTGTTTTTTTCGATTCTGTGTTCCGAGCAAACATACACAAAAAAACAAAAAAATCACCCTTTATAATATTAATAAAGATAAAACCCAAAAAAAAAATTCAATAAACAGTTTTCCAAGAAAAAAGTTCTAGCAATATGACCTTTTTGCTCGAAATTCTTGAGCCTGATCGAACTCAAAAAACGGCATCTGGACTGATGAAAGACCATCCAAGAACCCATTTTCCCCAATGAGGCCAATATTCTGACATCCATCCCCCTTTTGAAAAAACCCTTTTTTTCTCCCTTTTTTATCACAGCAGAATCCTTCTTCCGCAATTAGCACAGCAAATAAATCCCTTTCAGAAAAAAAAAAACAAACCGGGGGGGCATAAATAACCGCAAAAGACAAATATCCGGCCCGTAATGCCCGGAAAAAAAAAAAACACGATATAGGGGATCCTTCGCAAATATTCCTTGACTGTGTTGGAAAAATTCAGGATTCAGAATTAATGACGATTTTACCTTAAAATTGGAGTACTTTTTATACCTTTTTTGAATAACGTTGCATTCTTCGTAATTCCGATGGTTTTGGGTTTTTATTCCCAAAAGCATGGAAGTAACTGATGGAAATCAATAATGAAAAAAGAGTTTTAAAATGGGGAAAAAAAGGGCTATACTTTTTTTTGCAACTGCCATTGAAAATGACGTTTTAGTTCATCAGTATGTGTAAAATTTTAAAAAACGGTTATTCACTGATTGATTTTGTTTAAATTTTTTTTGGGGGCAACAAAAAAGACGTTAAATTCTGTTCGAATTTTTCATAGATGCCGGGTTGGGAATGTTTGTTACCAAAAAATCAAACTTCAAACCAATGAAATTTTTTTTTGTCAACATTACTTCATGAAAAAATTGTGAAATGATCGTTTAAGAGTTAAGTTCTGAAAAATCCGCCGAAAAGTTTGGGAAAAAAAGAGATGAAATCTTGAAATTTACTACAATGTTTACATCTGGGCGTAAAATCAATTTTTTTTTGAAGTCTCCGATTTTTTTTAAATGATTCTTCTCAAATGGCCAGGAATGATGAAATTCCAGAAGGGATGAAAAAAAGGAGGGAGGGACTGATGTTTAGATGATCTCTATGAAAATTGGGGTTGGAAAATTCCCCATGACATTGTTCCATTAAACTTTTATACAAACTATTTCCCCATTTCTTAACTCTGTCGGATATTACATTCTAACAACCTTCGATTTAAAAAACGAGAGTTCATTGTGATATCTAAAATATGTTATGAAGTTGAAAACGTGAACCTTGGCACAGTCAGGCTACTTCCCGCTAACACTGGAAAAGGAAGCCCAATAACAAAGGGAAGGGGAAAAAAAAAGATCTAAATGCATCTTTTTTTTTTCATAACCCCCTGAGATAATCGGGGGGAAGGGCAAACCAAAGTTGTTCGAAAATAAGGCCCATCCCAAGTGATAAGGCTAATGACAATTGGGGTTTTTATAACTTTTAAAAAAAAAAAAAAATGAATTTCAAAGTGAGGGGACTTTTCACAGAAATATTAGATTTTGATAGTGAATTGAACCGTCACAGAGGGTCTCATGGCTCTTGGGGGAAAAAAAACCACTATATTTAGAATTTTCCAATTTTTGTCAGAAGATGGTCATCCATGGAAAAGTTTTAAAAAAATTTATATAATATAAAAATAAATATAAAAGTAATGATAAAATTATTTGACCCCTAGTTACTGATACATTACAATCCCCTTGAAAAAATTAAAATGGGCAAAAAGGAGTTCAGAGAAGATTCAAACAATTTTTTATAAGAGTTTTTTTCTGTAGTAGAATATTGTTTTAGCT
>JAFIRS010007935.1:0-20754 GCA_018342105.1 Gonioctena quinquepunctata | reverse complement strand
TATCCTCAGCGGGGGTACGTCACAATAATGCACATAAAAATGTTTTCAATTAAAGGACAAAAGTGGAAGACACAAATTTTTTGAAAATTGGAAAGACCCCAGCCCACATCAGTAGCATTCGTAAAAAAAATTAAAACAAGGGGTACATCCTCAGGGTATATAAATATAAGAAATTAAAAAGGTTATTTATTTCAATTCAAGGACAAATGGCATGAAGACACAAAAACCTTGAAGATCGGAAAGACACTGATTCGAAATATTTCTCCTGGGATATTTCAATGAAATTTTCCCCACCCTACAAAACCATGCGATCGCAATCTGTATGGATTTGAGGGGATTCTCTTGAATTCAGCGCACCATCAATACTCGCAGTTCACTCTTAGCCTCTCACAGGACAAACGCCCTCCTTTCTTGGAGAGTGAAAAAGGATTCATGAAGGTCATGACTACACAGAATATGTATGCCTACACCACAACTTTCCAAGGCAAACAAAATCGAGTTTAAAAATCTTGAGGTTGCCAAACAATCCCCAACATCAAAACTCTAGGTCAAATCTCAAAGTCAAAACTTAATGTTATAACCCCAAGGTCAAACTCAAGGTCAAAACCAAAGCCTAAATCGAAAAAAACCCTATTAAAAACCAATGACAAATTCAAAGTCAAATCTCAAGGTCAAACACCACCCACATTGCACACCTGCAACCATTCAAGGTCACACGTGACGTCATAGTGGTGGGGGGAGAGCCAGAACCGGCTTAAATCTCCTACTAATAAAACTACTAAACTCGACAAATTGTTTTATTTGTATAAAATAAATTACAACTTTTCAGCTATATTTAATAATACATCCAACTTTAAATCCCCAAAAATAATCCCCCCCGGGCCAGTTTTCCCATTGGGAAAAAACAAATCTTTTATCATCATGACTTGATAAAGCAACCTTTTCTTGGACCCTCTGTTGGGAATGGTGTAAAGGGAGAACTGAATGTTACATTTTCCAATATGGAAGTTCCGATTCAAAACCGTACATAATCGGAAAATGAATAAATTTTTTACAAATTCCTGGAGACCCTTTGGTTTTTCATGGTTTTCAAGTCGTTTGTTGATAGATTTACAGAGTTAACACAATAGCTTTGCTGACAGACCATAGAAAGATTCTATAATGTTATCAGGTAGTTCGTCCTTGAACTTCCGGGGGTTAAGAGACGGGCAAAAAAAACGTTGTTTTGTTTCAAATTGGATGTGTCGAAATAATCAATATTGTTTTTATATCCTCATATACATTGTCTGTTTGGGTATAATATCAAGGAGTCCGTATCCGTGTAGCAAAGGGTTGCATTTCTTTATATTTAGGTTTGATGAACCATACAAAATTCGTAAATGATTGTTTTAGAAATATTTTAAAACAGAAATCCTCATAAATTTTTACCCTAGCAAATTTGTAGTTTTTCCCCTTTGATAGCAATAGATTTTACTGAAACCGAACCCAAAATTTGAAATGAGGCTTCGAAATCAGTCCCTCAGCACCAATAGATCCTTGTAAATTATTCCAATGAGTACACAATTTAATATCTTGTCTGTTCTCCACGTTTTCAAGATTCTTTCCGTAAATACTGTTAACGAGGAATTTGTACAGCCAATTCCTCAAATTCATTTTAGCAGCATTTGTAAGTTGGTGTTGAGATCAATATATGGTTTCAACCAATGAGATTGTGAAAATTCCAAACACTTATGAATCTTTGTCAATACCAATCCATATGATAAACATTGCTTCAAATTTTATAATGGATTATGTACTTAAATTTATTATGTAAATTGGGAATCAACTTGGGGTATCGACTTTTAGGAGGTATGGATGTTTTGGACAGAATGGTAAATCGTTAGTGTGTTGGTGGAGAGTTTGTGGATATTCCAAATCAACTTCCAAGACAAAACCTTTGATGATGTATCTTCAATTTGCAGACAATCAAAATTATCAATTTCTATTCTGTTCCAACCATCGAAAATCACCAGTGGGAAGAATTTCACCTATTGCAGCACCATATAAGTTTGTAGCATCTAGGTACACAATAAAAGGTTTTGGCTTGGTGGGATCATATGTAGATACAAATTCATTATTTGCTATAGCTCTTCTCTTGCTACACTGACTGACTCCACCTCTAATACCTTTCTTGAAAAAAATGCTGCATATCGATATCGGTGAGCAGTTGTAATTCGATTTTGTATAACGGAGCATAGCATCCCAGCTCAGGGATGGTGCTGTCATGTATTGAGCAGGATCCAACTTATATTTATCCAAACATACTTATCGAAAGTTTTCAAAGACGTCGGCAAGAAGGAGAACATCAGATTTCGGTAGATATCAGAATATTCTCCTAACGTCGAACATTCAAATACTGCCCACACCTCCTGCGCTCTACCATAATCATTATCGGAAAGAGCATTCCACTGAGGGTATCGAAAAATCAGATTGATTTGGTAAAGAGGTTTGTCTAACTTTGCGAAACAATCAACATATGAATAAGGAAAAACTCCCTTACGTCGTATCATATTAAATGTTTTATCGTCTTGAAAATATTCCTAATCTCATTACACTGGGAAGATTCCAATGTTTGACTCTAATTTATCCAAAGATTTCGATAAAAATCGGAAAGAATCCACAAACCTCAGTGTTATATATATCTCTGAATTTTGGGGTTCATTGATTTTTCCACCAAAATTGATTTGGAGAATGAAACATATTTCTCTGTATTTTGTGCAATAATAGCGGAAATCCTTTCTCCCTTAGTAGCCAATTTCTTTATGAACAAGTGACAATCGTAGTTTGTCAAGTTATGAAAGACTACTGGTATAAATTTCGGTAATTTATAATGTATATTACAAATTGAGTGCGCTGCAGCGATATAGGCTCCATTGAGGTGATTATGGTCGGAACTCTTATATCTTCGGATGAAGGGTCTTTCACATATATGACATGTTGGTGACGTCTGAAACTTGTATTCTTCTTCCTCAGTAAGGGGAATCATTGGTTTCACATGTTTCAAGTGAGTGTTGTATATATCAAAACATATTCATCCAATTTCTTCACGAATACATCAACACAATCAACTCCTCGGTATTGGAAAAACTGAGAATACTTATCATCAAATGTACATTTCACATACAGAGCAAAATGAGTAAGGACATGTTCATAAGCTTTTAAAGAAAACGATTTTGTATCACTCGGTTCACTATGATGAATTGGTTTGAGTAAACTTTCAAAGTCTCCATATATCACAAAAAGGAACTTGCATTTGTTTTGTAAGTTGGTAAATTTAAGAATATTTCCGGGTAATGTCTCACCAAATTTGTTGATAATCATATCTGATGTTGGTAGTGTAACACAAATGTGGTTACAATCATGAAGTTGATGAGTACTTCAATTTCTCCTGTTTCGGGAAGAACTGAAGACATCCATCACAAATATACACTCTGACCATCATGTTTTGATTTTTGTTTGGAAACCAATTTGGACAAGTTTTTATGAGGCAGTAATGGTTATTCCCTTCATCATACTGAGAAGAGAAGATTAACATGTGTTGGGATCGGTTTGATGTGAAATACAATGGTCCAACGATGTCGGTTATCCATTTACCATCTTTGAAGTGGATATCTACTCCAAACACATTCACCGAAATATGATTCAGAATTTCAAATTTGATATATCCTTCAATTTCACAGGAAAGTCGATCCCTCAAAATTTAATAATGTGTTGTAATGGGGTATGAGGCAGTGTTTGTAGACGTACCATTCGCAGGAAATATTGCTGCATTTATAGACCACGCAAAGCAATGTCTATCATCGTTAGACAAATTCAACACAGCTTTTTGGCTTCTATGGCTTTTTGGTAATTTTATATATGAAGATGCAGAAATGGAGTATATTTATTTATATTCACATCCACAAACCAAATCTTCTCGAGACTCCAACCAGATTGTCTTTCAGAAAACTCTGAAGCTTTTGTCATCATCTCATTTTTGAAATCTTCATATATTTGGTTCAAGTCCGTGGAGAGCGTTATTATTTTATTCCTAGTGTTGAAAGATTTTATATCAGATAACTGTAATATCCAAACTTTGGTTTACTTTGAAAAAAGCTGTTATAATCCAGATTTGATTTCGCACTGGAGAATCGATAACTCACTATTCTGTTTGTGAATGCATGATGGAGTTTTTCTATACCATTTCCCATATGTGTTTTGGTTAAATTCACTTTTTGTCGACTCGAGGTTGGTAGGATATCTGCCACTGTTGCATTATTCAATTTTCTTCTTTTTGGATAAACGCATCTGAAGGAACAATTTTTGACGTATATGTCGCAACAAAGTACGCGAAGTGGAAAATCCTTAGTACAATATTCACACTTCATTTCTTGATGATAGCTCTAACGATACTAATAGAAATATATTTGTTGAAGCTATAATAGTTATGGTGGGGAAATTGTATCAACCAGTTTGATGATTGTGAATAGTGGTTTAAAACCGGTTTATACTAGTTCAGTCTTTACGAGGTTCAATGATTTCACAAACTGGTTTGAAACCTGTTTCTACTAGTTCAGAACGAGGTTCAATAACCTTTCATAACCTGTTGAAGGATAAATGCAATACAAATATTCCTGATAATATTTATTCTTTCATTAAAAAAATTCTCATAAAGATAATAAACATTTGAAAGTGCACATATACAATCACTCTTAATATGGAATAAACAGCAGGGTTCAGACATCTGCAATTTGGGGTGTTCGTCCAATTCTATGAGCGGAGTATTGGTATATTGTTTGAAAAAATCAGCTTTTTTCACGACCTTTCATGTAAATCATATCTACATCTGTGGTTAGTCGTTTCACAATATTTCCAAATTGATGTAAGGGTGTGAATCCATCGCTCCATTCTATACAGTGATACTTGTTCATCAACCATGTCGCTTGACTGTGGAGTGCTGGAGGTAGCATATTCATAGGGAACGGTGGTTTAAATATAAAATGTGAAATCCTTTTTCCATCGAATGCTGCCAATTCCTTCACGATGAATTTGTTATTCTCGATTTTGAATCCTTGCACATCAACCACCAAAATCATATTTTAGATTAGCAAACTTCTTGGTCACAACTCGATTAAATTGTACAATCGATAAGTGTTTCTCGATTTTGAATCCTTGCACATCAACCACCAAAATCATATTTTTTGGTTTGCAGAATACATGCTTTATATCGTTTCAGTGAACATGCGCACTAATGTTGTTTTACAATTTTGTTAATGGATTATAGGAAAAATTCCTTTTCATGTAGAATCAAACAGTATGCAGATATATTCTTCGAAGTTGCGTCAGCTGTCTCAAACTCGATTCTCAAGACTATTGACCCACTTTGGATAACTTCTTTCTGTCGTGAACAGTCGATATGTATTAATGGAGCTGTGGTTTTGAATGCACTTGGAGTCAATAAAGGTTGATTGGTGTGAATATGATAATAACTCTCTTGGAAGTTTGCATACATGTCATATAGTTTCGCATATTTATTATTTTTAAAATCAATATTCAAATCATTATAGGGATATCGTTCCGAATTCAAGAATACTCTGATATTGTTGAGATTGCAATGATCGAATGTACTCATATCAGTTATCAACTTTTCTTTTTTACCATTCTGGAATGCAATAATGACATGTCTAGGAGTTTCCACTTTAGTAGTGGTTTTTACAGCCCACGTATGTCTCGTTGTTTCATTCAACGAAGGATATTCTATCAGTTCCCAACTTCTGAATTTCAAAGGTAGTTCAACATTATTGTTTATAATCTTGTTTATTCGCAATTGTTCTTGAATGCTAGGTGTTACATGAGGAACATTCCAACTTAGTTTGGTTATGTCAACTTTTGCTTTTTCCGAATCATCACTACTCGTCAACGCATCATAATCATGACTCTCACGAACTAATACTAACTCTTGTCTCATATTCAGGATAATTTTCCTGAAATCTTCGAAAAATCCAGCCAACAACTTGAGTGGAATACATACATTGAAATTTCCTTTCTCATCTACCAGAATTTTATCATCTGCACGTTTTGGGAACCAACCACCATTTTGTAGTAAAATACTCTCATTTTCATTAAGAGATAAATAATTTTTCATAGTCGATACCAATCCAATATTTCTCACACTATCTACAACTACACCATTCAATTCATAACGGAGCTCACGAAATAGATACGCTATCGCATTGTTGATGAACTTCACTTTCTGAGTTGGATTTCCATCAAGGGTGAGCTTACCCTCTATATAGATGTATGAATTACAAGGTAATGTATAAGCATCCAAGTCTTGAATAGGAATTCTTATTTCATCATTATGTTTAATCTCACTACTAATATAGGGTTGATATGTGTGAAACTGATAATCCTCAATCGTATTATCACTGAATGGTTGTCCTGTGATATGTAATATGTCCATTATATTAAAACTTTTAATCCTAACGACTGGAGAAATTGTATATTGTCTGATGTGAGTAATTTGGCAGTTTTCGTGATACTGTGTTTCTCTACACTTTCAATTTTCCTTTATATGATTGTCTCGGTGTTGACTTTTCGAATCTCCAACCATTTTTAATCGATCTTTTCCTCAAATGTAGCGGATTGTCCTTCTTAGTTCCGAAAATCAATTAATCTTCAAATTTTGATCAATTACTTTGACTGTGATGTTATTGATTGTCTTGATGGTAACTGGGAAATACAAGATATTTTGGGGACTCTCTACTATTTTATACTCTCGTGGCACGCTTGGAAAAAATTGATGAATGACGGTACTGGCTTCCATTCACAAACGAACCCATGGCAATATTACAATCGATACAAATCGTATTTACTGAAAGGATTTTCACTTCATGATCTGATGTATAGATATCACTCGCATAAAGAATTCTCTTACCGAATCCCAATACTTGTCCTATAGAATTATCAACAGTAAAATTTATTTTTGTATTCGTTTTAATGGTCACTTTGGATGTGAACCAATCGGGTTATTTTCGAATACTTTCACTATTGCCCATTTTTTTCCGTTAGTAGGTTAATAATATCGGTTATATCATAAAAACCTTCTGGAATGATATATTGGAATTGGTCGATGTCACCCCATACAAAGACATTGTTAGATTTTGTAATATTTGGGATTACATTAAATGAATCAAAATTTGCTACACCTATCTCATATTCAAAATTCTCATCCAAATATAGTGGTGGGTTGAAATCATAACTCAATATGGAGGATGGATTACTTAAAGTAAAAGTATAAGACATATTTTTCCAGTGGTTGTTTATTGATGAATGACTAAAATACATCAATGGAATTGGTTATATAAAAACAAAAGGCAGTAATGTCCACATCGATAGGAGTTGAATTTTTGCACAGTATCATAATTATATTTAATTGTTTTCACGTCATTATTACTAAAAAAGTATATCATCACTTCGGTTGGTGGTCGAAGATCTCCAAAACTATCAAAATATGTAACATGTCCATTCTTCTTTACATATGCAGTCCAGTGGGTTCCTTTTCCCGCATCAGTATCAAGATTAACTATTCCACATTCTTTCTCTTTAATTTTCGTGAGTTTGTCTCTCATAAAAAACTGGAGTATGAAATTTTCAACGAGTAGCATTTTCATTCTTCTTTACATATGCAGTCCAGTGGGTTCCTTTTCCCGCATCAGTAACAAGATTAACTATTCCATCGATATTGCTTAATGCTCTGAGGGAAAAGTTTTAACAGTTTTTCGATATATTTGAGCTTGCATTCCGTACCCAATGCGAGGGCGTAAATACATTCCATTTCCTTTTCGTTCCAGGGCAATATTATGTCTCTTTTGTTCAGCAAGTTGTTCCCTTTCAGCCTTCGCTTTATTGACTGCAGACAATGGAAGCTGCACCACCTCCTACTGCTCCCAGAGCTCCTAGAAGTGGTAACAACAATGGAAGAAAACCACCTTTTTTGGGGGTTTTTATCACTCTCTTTCTTCGTTTGATTTTTGGTTTCTTAGCAATTTTCAATTCACCTCCTTTCTTTTTTTTCAACAAACGTTTTTTTCTGTTCAATCCCATACCCAATTTACTTTTCATATTCATAATATTCGATATTCCACGGAGTATATGTTTCATAGTTGTCTGCGTCCCAGTTCTCCTCTCCTTCTAGGGTGGACGGGATTGGTGGATCCCTTATGAAATATGGGACACTGGTGGACATATCTGGGACACCGGTGCATACAGTCTTCATCCCATTTTCAACACCTTCCTGACACACAGTAGTGGATTGGATCTTCTCCATGTCGGGTGGGTGAATTCAAAATTCCGTATGGATCTACAATGAATTTTATTTTTACTTGATGTGGACAAAATTGTAAACAAGTTCTACAACACTTCAGAATTATTATGATTCTACTTCGAAAAGAGTTCTGTGCTGTATAACGGGAGATCGATCTACAATTACAACAGATGCTACGTTCTGATACTTCTTCCATACTATTCTCTTCAATATATATTGTAGATCCCACCCCTCACACACTTGAAGTTAGATCGGGATTAAACCAGTTTCTACAAGTTAATGTTCGATGAGTGTTCCATGAACTGGAAAACCAGTTTGGTATTTATATTTTCTACAACACCAGATCCTGTCAAACTAGTTTCCAAAGTCAATGTTCTAGGAAGATTCAATGAACTGGAAAACTGGTTTATATTTCAAGGTTAATGTGTTTTGAAGAGGGGATGTTGATATATATTCAGACATCTTTGGAACCTTCGTCACTCTTATAATACTGTTCACTCATCTTGATATATTTTGACACAACAATTATATAGTTCTACAATGGCGGACTTTGGTGATTTTAGTGATTCTGAGTTGATGGACTTTGATATGGAAAACTTGGATTTCAAAATCGAGAAGACAATTTCCTTCCGCGGGCAAGAATATCTCAAAAGTACGGAATTGTCTGCAGTGTGTATAACGGAAAATTTCTACACGATTCCAAGAGATATTGAAATGAAATTTTGTATTGCTTGTATCTACGACATATTGGACAAGCTTTGATGAAGATGTCGAATGCCTGCATAATTTTCGACATTATAGTGGATCTGTAGACACTGTAATACCTGAAGTTAGCCACTGTTTTGCTTGTAATGCAGCGGTATATCATCAGATTTTATGCAAACATTGTTTTATATGTAACACCTCACTGAATTCAACTTCCCACACAATGGAATCTCCACAGGTATCGGCTCCACGAGAAGCTCCACGAATACAAGAAGAAAATTGATTTGTGTTTATAAACATATTTAAATAAATATTGAAATATATTTTTTGTGCTTTTTTGATACATCACTAACCTAACATCTTCATATAATACTTATTCTTATCCCTATATGAGAAAACCTAAAGATCTATCATCCCACAAAACCTGTATTCAACCCATATTTAAGTGTATATCAGATCTCCTGAGAAGCACTCATATTATTGAACTAACTCCTACTTTTAATAGTTACATTTTCTCCCATTTTCTATCACAGCAATTCATTCTCTTACTTCTTTGTATTGAAAATACATTCTTCTTATTCTATCACGCCATCGATCATCATCTATCAAAACATTGATATTAATACATACTATATTTTACATTTGTTATATCATTTCTCATTGCCCACTATAAAATCATTATAGAGAAGCACTCATATTCTTGAACTAACTCTGACTTTTTAATAGTCACATTTTTCTTTCCATTTTTTCTATCACAGCAATTCTCATTCTCTCTCACTTCTTTGTATTGAACATACATTCTTCTTTTTTTCTAAACATAATTTTAACCTAAAAATCATACTCATTCACTTCCTCAGGTGATTCTGCAATTTGATACTCGGACTGCCCTCCTTCGGTAGAGCCGGTTCCATAAAACGTCCTGGGGTCGACGGAAGTGGTCTGCCTGGTCCTGGAGATGATGGTTGCTCTATGAATGGTCCAGGGGTGGTCGGCCTACTTGAATACCCACTTGGTCCTGGTGTTGCCTGGTACTGGGGAGTAGATGGTCTCGTTGAATATCCTGGGGATGCTGTGGTATATTTCTTAGTTTGCTGCATGTTTTCAACTCTTGGAATAACTGATTGTAAACCTCTCGAGTCTGGTATATATATATTCGTTACCTCAGAGAGAGGGATGTGCATAACCACTCGTTTTTTCTTCAATTATCTTTATAATTGCATTTGCAACTTTGTAGATGTACCTGCATATTCTCATCTGCACTTTAATTGCATGAACTCATGAAATGAGTTCCCAACATGTTTTAATTTTATAATAGTCGCACACCTGCTTTGCTCCACCTATTATTCGCTATTATATCTCTACATTGTATCTAATGATAGATTTTATCTCCGGCCCTGGCGAGCAGATTTCTTTGAAATTACTTTGAACAGGACATTCATCTGTGATTGACCAGCATTCTTTTCGTTATGAGTTCAAGGCCTGTCTATACCCTATCTCATGTTTCATTAATGTGGTTGGAACATTCCTCATTACATGGCAGGAGACAATTTCTAACTATTCATTGTGACTTGCTAATATTTATATCGATACTTCAGTTTTGAATCGAATGTGAACATTCGAAAATACTCATACATTCCTCCAGGATTTGTAATACTGATAATAATTCCACAACTACTTGTGAATGTATTCTCCATGATATTTCATTGATTGGAAAGTGAAAATTGAGCAATAATATCATTTCAGGATTCCTAATAATAATAATTCCACAACTACTTGTGAATGTATTCTTCATGATATTTCATTGATTGGAAAGTGAAAATTTAGCAATACTATCATTCCAGGATTCCTCATGATAATAATAATAATAATTACACAACTACTTGTGAACGTATTCTTTCTGACTATACCCTATCTTATGTTTCATTACTGTGGTTGGAACATTCCTCATTACATGGCAGGTGACAATTTCTAAATATTCATTGTGACTTGCTAATATTTATATTGATACTTCAGTTTTGAATCGAATGTGAACATTCGAAAATACTCATACATTCTTCAAATTTCTAATACTGATAATAATTCCACAACTACTTGTGAATGTATTCTTCATGATATTTCATTGATTGAAAAGTGAAAATTGAGCAATAATATCATTTCAGGATTCCTAATAATAATAATTCCACAACTACTTGTGAATGTATTCTTCATGATAATTCATTGATTGGAATGTGAAAATTTAGCAATACTATCATTTCAGGATTCCTTCCTTATTTTTGGTATCTACTATTATTGTCCGGATGGTTATGCACTTTTCCAATTGAAGCGTATAATATTTGGTGTCAACTTGCAATTGTTTCGAGAAGGGGTTATTCCGAGGAAGGGTGAACTGGTTATTCAACCTTGACCCTGGTAACCGGTTATGGATTTCAGGAAGGATTCTAAACCGGTTATGCAAATTAGAATCTCAACCGGTTATACCGTTACTTCACCTATCATTCACCCTGGTAAACCGGTTATAGATTTCAGGAAGGATTCTAAACCGGTTATACCGGTTATGCTAATTAGGAGCCCTCTGGTCTATCATATACACTCTACTTCTACTCATTGTTGAGTTGCCCCACAAGCAAACACCATAACGCAGCCTAGACTCAACCTGAGCATAATATACACTGATGAGTTGTTTTTTATTCAAAACGACTCTCAGATTCCTAAAGAGATATAGGAGTGAGCACAATTTAGAAACCAGCTGTTCTCAGTGTGGAATCTAGTTCAGATATTCATCCATTTGCACACCCAAGAATTTAACTGCATTATGAGAGCTTTGTAAGGTAGTATTATTAACCTTCAGTTGGAGAACTTCGGTTTTATTCTGATAGTTATCAAAACGAATAACTTGAGTTTTTTAGCATTAAAAAATAGATCCTGTCTGTTGAAGTATTCAGAGGTTAAGTTCAGGATATCTGTACATTTGTGTGTTAAAATATCAGTTTGCTTATCCGAGATCAATATAGTAATATCGTCCGCATATGCAGTAAATAATGAGTATGATATTTCCCTATCAATATTGTTTATGTATAAGAGAAACAGAACCGTCCCCAATATAGATCCCTTAGGCACACCAGTCCGGACCAGTTTCATTTCTGATGTGGGAAACGAAACCACACCACCTTGATCAAATCTCAAAGAGACGCATTGGTTTCTGTTGCTGAGAAACGAGGATATCCAGGTATGTGAAGTTCCCCTTAGACCATAACATTCCAACATATCCAGCAGTTTCAGGTGATTCACGCAGTCAAAAGCCCTGCTCAAATCGCATAAAATAGCAGCTGGGCACTCGCCCACTTCAATGAACTCTATCAGAATTTCATAGAATGTTAGTAGAGCAGTTTGAGTCGATTTTCCAAAGCGAAGGCCATGCTGCATGGGTATCAAGATATTGTGTGATTCAAGAAAATCATTCAAGCGCTCTAGGAATGCATACTCGAAGACTTTCGAGAAGCTCTGGGGGACAGTGATTGGTCTAAAATTTTCAAAAGTTGATAATTTTTTGTTCTTACGCAGGGGAGTTACCTTTCCCACCTTTAGGGATGTAGGGAAACTGCCATTTGAAAATGAAAGGTTCACTAAAAAAGTTATCGGTTTTATAATAATGTGCAAAACTCTTTTTAGTAGAAACACTGGTATCTCGTCAGTTCCTGATGATTATTTGCTCCTTAGTTTACGATTGATTAAATTTAATAATTCTGATTCGCTATATGGCTCTAAAAACATTGTGTATGGATTTATATCTATTCCATTTTCATAATTTATGTTCGGGCGATAATAATGATTACTCGGAATATCACCTATTGAGGCCTGTGGTGCTTCGATGAAAAAATTATTTAATTCATTCACGATCTCTGAAGGGTCTTCTATAACGTCATCATTTTTTCGAATAACGATGTTCTCACATGAGTTTTTACTTCTGTTCGTGAGTTCAGATACTACTTTCCACAAAATGTTCGGATCGTTATCTGACATACTAATTTTGTTTTGGTAAAATTTCTTTTTTGTTTCGTTAACCAATTTCAGGTGTATTTTTTTGTTCTTATCATATGTTTCAGATAAAGCAGGGTTACTTTTCTTTAGGTGAAATAAATGATTCAATGAACGACTAGATTCTTCAACAAGATTGTCAATCCACCCCCGTTTATTCTTGTTAAAATATATTTTCCGTTTGGGGAAGGCAGTTTCAAAATAATGAAGGAATATATCATAAAAACGATTGAAGGCATCTTCGCAAACACCATATTCATAAATATTGCTCCATTCCTCTTTTTCCAACATAAACTCGAAGTTTTTCAAATTACTTTCATTGAAACACCTCTTCATTTCAGTTTTATTAATTGATGTCAGAGAAGAGCTTTCGTTAATGTCTAAGAGTATCGCACGATGATCGGAAATTTCACAATCAATAACGTAACATGATTCCTCATTGTTACAGTTTGAAAAGATCTGGTCAATCAATGTGCAGCTGGTATTAGTGATCCTTGTGGGCCAACCCACCAATGGGCAAAAATCGTAACATGACATCAAATTACATAATGATATAAAATTAACATTTAAGTATGAATCAGTTGAAATCACCGCAAATAAAGTAAATCGTGCCAGGTTTATAAAGAAGGTCCAGTACTTCACGAAAATTATTAAAAAATAAGTCAATATTACCACAAGGAGATCTATAACAATTCATTATAACAAACTGTTGCTCATTCAGTGTGTAGGAGATAGCACAGACTTCAAAATGTTCAATGCAGAACTGATCAAGATCAATAACAGTTGCCTTGATATCATTCCGCGCCCATATCGCTACTCCACCACATCTTTTTGTTGGTCTGCAGTAAAAACCACACAAACTAAAACCTGGAAAAACTACATTGTCCAGCAGTGTTTCCTTAATGCCAATCTCTGTTATACATAAGAACTGTAAATTAGCGAAAAAGCTCATTTCTGTCAGCAGAATGTTCATTCTAACTAATCATTCAAACTAATCAATTTGTTTCTAAACAAATGTCCTAAAAAATTTTCCGTGTGTGATTAAATGCCTTCGTTTTATCCAAAAACAGCAATAGCAAACATATGGATAAAAAAAATTGTTTACAACATTTTTTTTTGTTATTCATTTTTTTTAACTTAAAAAATTATAATAAACAATTGAGAATGTTTCCCTTTTCAACTTTTGAAAACTTTCATAACGTGATCTTGTTAAGTAGATATATAAGAAGGGCTCCAAGAAGCGAAACATTTTTAGAGCTGTTATTTAAACATTTATGTCGTTTTTTATGAAAACCGAGGTCCGAAAAATAAGAACTGATTAACAAATGCCTAACTTGTGAAAAATTAACTTAATTTTGTTTTCCCGACGGGACCTCGTTAAAAACACACCATAATTTATTCAAATTTTCAAATTGATATGTAATACTATAAGAAATTATTTTATGTGGTGTACTCGGAGCCCTATTTTCAGCGTTAAATTAAAATTATAAACAATGGATAGACTTTATTTTGGAAATTTCGTCCTCTTTGAGAATATTCTCTGCGATTTTCACTATTGCTTATAGTTTTTGAGTTATTCTCAAAAAACGGAACCCCTTTTTATTGTTTTTTGTTAATACTTATTGCAATTTTCGTTAGCAAAAAAACAAAAAAATATCTCTCTCAGAATTGCATCCTAAATCGAATGAGATATTGCTCTATATTTTTGGAGACTTGGAACTATTTGTCGCAGGAAACTCACTTTTCGACTAGACTATACAATGATTCTGGTTTTCAGCATTGCATATATCCATCTGATCAGATATTCCTTCCTCTAGCGATCTGATGATGAAGTCATGTGAGGTGTTATCGAAAGCACCCTCTATATCTATGAATGCACATAGAGCCATTTCTTGGCTAGTATCTTTCAATGCTTTCAACTAAGCATTGAAGAGAATTCATTCCGCTGAGAGAGAGTAGACATTCATCGTTGGCTCGGTGTTACTACGATTTTAAATCATTTGCTATTTTCCCCTCTTTTTACACGCTTTATATTAGCTTCACTTGTATGTTTGTTTGTTTGTTTGTTTGTAACCCACTCCTTTGGGCGCGATTTTGACTCACTTCCAGACCTTCGAATGATTTGAAATTTGGCGGTTGTATATGATTCCGGAGACAATGCATTAAGAAATTTTTGTGTGGGAAAAAAACAAAATAGTGACTCTAATATGGCGTACGAGTTCTGTGATTATGGTCCGATTCGCGTCAAAATTGGTATCTGAGGGTTTTCGTGGTCGGAGATTATGATTCTTTTGTCAAAATTGAAAAATTCAGGATGGCGGCTCCAAAATGGTGAACGAGTTCTGTGATTATGGTCTGATTATATTCAAAATTGATATGTTGGGGTTTTTGGGGTCGAATATCATGATTCTTTTGTGAAAATTGGAAAATTCAAGATGGCCGCTTCAAAATGGCGGCAGAGTTTTGTGATTATGGTCTGATTCTATTCAAAATCGGTATGTGGGGGTTCTTGGGGTCGAATATTATGATTCTCCTGTGAAAATTGGAAAATTCAAGATGGCGGCTTCAAAATGGCGGCCGAGTTTTGTGATTATGGTCTGATTCTATTCAAAATTGGGATGTAGGGTTTTGGGGTCGAATATTATGATTCTTTTGTAAAATTGGAAAAATTCAAGATGGCGGCTTCAAAATGGCGGCCGAGTTTTGTGATTATGGTCTGATTCTATTCAAAATTGGAATGTGGGGGTTTTTGTGGTCGGAGATTATAATTACCTAATTTGATAAGATCATTCAATTTTTTTATTTTCAAAAAAATTCTAAAAATAATAGTTTAAAAAAATAAAAAAATACGCTTTTATAAATAAACCACACTAAAAAGTAGAAAATAAATAATAGTTTAAAAAAACTAAAAAACACGCTTTTATAGGAAACCAGACTAAAAAGATTGAAAATGAGAAAAAAATTTAGTTTATTTAAAAAAAAGCGTGGGGTGCATGGTATCAATAATTATACAGTGCTAGTCAAAAGTCCCCTCCCCCCCTCGTATCTTTTGAACGGGTATACTTATAATAATGAAATTCGGAGGGTGGAAATAAACGGATGTAGGCTTCTCAACTGGTCATAACAGGTGACGCAATAGTCATAAATGACGTCACAGGCCACTGTGACCAATAATTTTAAATGGGACCCTATGGCAAGTGATAGCTCGTTTGAAAGGTATTGAAAATACCTATTCAGTCATACCAATTTTGTTTGGGTTTCGCTGATTTTGATTGATAAATTGAAGAAATACGAAAATTATAGTTTCGCATTTAATTAATAAAGATTTAAGAACCAGTTCTTATAATAAGTGTTCAAAATGTGCTCCATCTACTTCCTGGCAGTAATGCATCCTATTGCTAAACTCTTGTCGTACTCGTCCCAGTGTGTCAGGAAAATTTCCCTACATTCTTCAACAATTCGTTGTTTCAGAATGGCAATACTGTCAGGTGCTGTAGCGTAAACCTTAGATTTCAGTACCCCCATAGAAAAAATCTAATGGTGTAAGGTCCGGTGACCGAGCTGGCATTCGATCGAACTCGTCGTCCAATCCATCTACCACGATATTCTTCATCTTACTGCACCGTAATAGTGTGCAGGAGCACCATCTTGTTGAAACGTTATTTCCAAGTTGTCGAATTCATCTGATTATCTTCTAGAATTTCAAGAATTAACGCCTCAATATCATTTTGTAACATCTCCAGATACAATTCACCGGTTAAGTTAGCATTGAGAAAAAGAGGCCCAACTATGTGGTTTCCCAAAATACCTGCCCAAACATTTACTTTTTTCTGGGAAATTGAGTATGTTTTTCACGAAAGATGTGAGGATTTGTGTCACCCAATACCTCACATTTTGAGTGTTAACATTTCCATTGAGAAAGAAAGTACTTTCTCGTCACTAAAACAAATTGTCTGTATGTAGCCTGGTTGTTGGTTCATTTTATTGGACATAGTTTCACAGAATTCTAGTCTTCGGTCGGGGTCATCATCTGAAAGTTGGTGCACTATTTTTAATTTGTATGGATGAAATTTGTTTTAGCCAACACCCCATGTACTGTCCTTGACTGACTTCACAGATAGACGCAACTTGGGCTGTGGAAGAAGTAGGGTTTACTACCATTTCTCCAATTATGTCAATTTTTGTCATCACTAATTGTTGGTCGACCAGATCGTTTGGCATCTTGAACACTACCTGATGCTTCAAACTTCCGAAGAAGCTCCCTCAAATAAACCCTCGATATAGGGCGATCGGGGTACCTCTCATTAAACAGTCGTTCCGCTGCATGGAAATTGTTTCTACATTCACCAATTATTAAGATAGCTGCTACTTTGTCGGCTACAGTACGTACCATTTTGCCTATGTAAACACTTAAACGTCTCGTTAAACAATAGCTTAGGTAAATTTTCAAGGTATAAACACTTTTGACAAGTAGAGAATTAAAAAACGTCAACCTTTTTGACAATTAACCAAAGGCGTACTTTAAAATTTTTATTAATTAAATGCGAAACTATAATTTTCGTATTTCTTCAATTTATCAATCAAAATCAGCCGAAACCCAAACAAAATTGGTATGACTGAATAGGTATTTTCAATACCTTTCAAACGAGCTGTCACTTGCCATAGGGTCCCATTCAAAATTATTGGTCACAGTGGCCTTGTGACGTCATTTATGACTATTGCGTCACCTGTTATGACCAGTTGAGAAGCCTACATCCGTTTATTTCCACCCTCCAAATTTCATTATTATAAGTATACCCGTTCAAAAGATACGAGGGGGGGAGGGGACTTTTGACTAGCACTGTATAGTACATTACACACCTAGGGCAGTACAGTGAGAAATGTCTCAGATCACAGGTAATTGTTGGCCGAGGCGATACCATGCACCTCACGCTTTTTTTAAATTAAATAAATTTTTTCCTTATTTTCAATCTTTTTAGTCTGGTTTTCTATAAAAGCGTGTTTTTTAGTTTTTCTAAACTATTATTTATTTGGCACACGTTTCGTTTGTAAGTTAGCAAGTTGTGAGATAGTTTTCACAAAGGATCGAAGGCATATATCTGGCAAATATTCAACGAATGCTTATGGAATGAGAAAATTATGAATGTTTCTGCCGATAATTTGGCTGGTTTAGTGATAGCTTGAAAATAGAATTGGGGAGCTGGAAGAAAAAGTCAAGTCTGTGAGTACATCCTACGAGAAAATATATGCTGAAAATAAAAAATTACTAGATAAAATTGATGAAATGGAACAAACATTTTAAATTCCTAATTTGAGGCTTTATGGTGTGAAGCAAGATGCCAATGAAAACCTACGGATGGTGGTACATAATATCTGCACCAATAAGTTAAAACTAAAGGAAACGGACTTTCAAGTTGAACACTATTATCGCATCAAATCCAGTGCTAATGATAGAGGAAATGAACATACCAATTTAAGTGAAATTCGCATCAATCCAGGGTCGCAACAATGTTTTCTATAAAAAGAAGCAGCTGAAGGGATCTAGAATTACTATTACTGAAGATTTAACTAAAGCCAGGTCCAATGCACTCCTGTTGGCAAAAGATAAGTTCGGCATATCCAAGGTATAGTCGCAGAACGGGAAAATATGTTGATTTGTTGAAAATATAAACAGGATGTTCATAAAATCTTTCTATCAATATTCAATTGAGAATGTTTCCCTTTACAAAGAAAAAATATGTTTTCTTCAAACTAATGGAGTGAAACTTTTTATTAATAACTGCAAAGATATCAATAAATAAATCACTAGTGTATAATATAAGCCGAATCAACTTTCCTCTACAACGTAATTTGCGCTTCTAAAGGCATCTTTTTTTTTCATTTACTATTATTATTCATTTTACTATTCTTTATTGTTTTTTAGGGTCTCGAAAGTCTCAATCGTAGCATTTAACGTATTTCCAGACATTAAAGTGAGGTTTTCCTGAGATACTGTTTTTCATTCTGTATTTTACAAAACATTCAATTTTCAATTTTGACGTAGTTAAACAGGTTTGGTATATTCAGTTGATAGTGTACATATCTTTGTAATTGTAGAAAAACTATTTTTTTTATTGACTCAGTTGTTGAAATATTAAATGAGGTCTTTGTGAAAGATTTTTATCTTTCTTTAATCCATTGATCCTCAAAACTAACTCAAGGATATTTGCTCATATTACTCGTTTTTACAGGATGCCCCAATATATATGAGTGACAGTGAAATTTTAATATGATTAACAATTTGAAAATATGTCAATTGAATGTCAACTCACTTGTGCCGCATTTTGCAGAGGTTTTGAATCTTATTAATGGGTATGATATAGTGGGTGTCTCTGAAACATGGCTCACTGCTTTAGTGGATAACTTAACTGTTGCAATCCCTGGATATATTTTTTTCATAGTGGACAAACCAACTCGCGGTGGCGGAGTAGGCATATATGTTAAGAATAATATTTCTTCAAGAATGCTTGACCTAAATAGTATCAATGAACATTGTGAACAGCTATGGATTCAAATTAAAATAAATAATATCTTGTTTGCTATTGGGAACACATATCGCTCTACGAAAGGTAATTTAGCTTCTTTTGTTAATTCTGAGATGATTCCCTATCACAAATGGTTGATGCAATAATTGGTTTTGTTGACAGGAATGTGAACTTGTTATCCAACAATATCTTGAGTGAATATTTTGAAGGCTACATATTTTCACAACTACCTACTAGAATTGTAAGTAATTGTATGTCGTTATTAGATCCTATATTCATAACGAATACGAAACTCGTTAGTAATTCGGGTGTGAAAGATGCAAGTTCTGTTTCGGATCACTGCCTGGTATTTACTGAAATTCAGATCGATTATCCCAAACAAAAACCAAAAATACATACCTATAGAGATTTCAAGAATTTTTATTATAACCCGTTTTGTACAGACCTAGAAAATGCACCTTTCCATGATATCAGTTCAATCGATGATATTGACGATAAAGTTGAATTTTTTACTGGGCTAATTCTATATATTTGACATATCCCATCAAAATAATGATGAAAGAAAGAGACAAAGCTCTTGCTGAATTCGAAATTTTTGAAATCACAAACTGACTGGGTACACTACACTGAGAAATTTCACTCTGTCATCTATTCGTCGTGAAAAGAAGGCCTATTATGACTGTTTATTCAAATCTAAAGACTCTAAAGAGCTACGGAATAACCTAAATAATATCAATTACAAGAAAAACAATACAGACTTACCTAATTCCTTGCAAAATCCTGAAGAAATCAATAATTATTTCGCTTCAGTATTGATAATGACCTTCTAAAATACTACGATAATAATAAATACCCAAAATTGAAAAATCAAGAGAGAGCTTTCAAACTAAAATTCATCTCTGTTCTTCAAATGAAACAAGTCATATTTACTATCAAATGGGTTTTGATGGTATATCCATCAATATGAATAATTATTGTAATCCGATTATAGATAGTTATCTCACTCATATTTTGAATTATTGCTTAGAAAAATGCTATTTCTCTAATCTACGGAAAATTGCTTATTGTCAGACCTTTGAGTAAAAAACAACATATTTTCTATCTAATGGGTTTTTTTTGTATATCCCCAATAAAAATATATTTCAA
>JAFIRS010007934.1:0-20777 GCA_018342105.1 Gonioctena quinquepunctata | reverse complement strand
CTTCTCCATGATAGTTTTATGTAAATCAAACTGAAGGTTGGAAGATGGAAAGCAGAAAACAACTACTTTTCTGGGTTGTTTACTTATATTAGCTGGAATGTTTACTCATATTAGCTCGACATTTATGCAATAAATCATATGAATGGATATTTGATTGCCAATGTTTCTTTCTGAGAGACATGATTGTAGTTAGTTCAAATCGGTCTTGCCTGACACCTATGACCGATTTCTGGCTGTCGAGCAGATATCAACCAACATTCTGTGTGGTATCAGCCAGGACAGTAGTTGTTTTCTGATCTATATCTACCAAGCTCCAGTTTGATTCATACTAAACTATCATGGAGAAGACTTTGGGGAATTTTCATTCTTTGTTGAATAAACAGATTCCCTGGCAGTCATGGAGGGAGTTTGTATCGAAATTGAATATAATACCATGTGAAATGAACTGTTGAAAATAATATTATTGTGGATAATTTTTCCAATATCGTTTGTGTTTCAGAGCCACAAATTACGCAAATGTTTTTACTCATGCTCATGGCACGACTGGAATACGAGGAATAGAAAATCTTTGGCGCTCCTTCTGCTGATCACTGAAAAACCTTCACAACTGGATTTCACAAGAGAAATCATTCTCAATAATGAATTATCTTTATTGGTATGGAACTGAGGTTTCAGTATATTTGTATCATTAATTTTTTTTTCAGATTCTGAAAGGAGTATACACATTCGCAGCTGTGGTGGTTAATATGTGAATATTAAAACACACTTTTGAATTTTCTGATATACATTTCACCTCCATAAAAATGTATATTCACCAATTTGCAGAAAGTGATCTATACAGAAAAAGCGCAGCCATACCATACACTTCAGAACTGAAATAATTTTGCACCTTCTGTATTGATATCCTTCAAATAATAATTACAAACCACCACATTTCAAATTCAGAATAACAAAAAAACAATTGTAACTGGGATCGTTGTGATAGCATTCGCAAACATACTGTAGGAGTAATTTTCCATGTAAAAATACTAAGGTATTGGATATGAAAAGCTTGGAGCTCTCATTCTGGATGGCAACTATTGGATCCCATTTCCAAAATGTATGGGGTTGATCGAATAGTGGGAAGCTCTACTAGATTTACCAATACTAGTGGAATTGTTACAAATTATTTGGAAATGGCAGATGATTTTTACCCTTTCTTGCTCTAACAGGAGATTTCAATATTGATTTCAGTCATGCATGTTGATGCCCCTACCAGGTTCTCTCAATATTCGTCTTCAACTATAGAGTATATCATGATAATATATATGTTTCATATTCCGTGATAACTGCAGATCTATCTGACCACGAGGTTGAACTGTGTGAATTTTCCTCCCATCCAAAGACAAGCAAGCCTCGGTCAAGGGGTGGCAGGATCTTCAATAATGTCAGTTATGATAAGTTTTATCATCTATGCTCGGACACAGACTAGGACTCCATTTTTTCTGTCAGTGATCAAATTCACGCATTTTACACAATATTGGTTGCTGAATTCAACAAAGACCCTGTTGAGATCATAAAACTCAAACGAAAGAAACCTTGTATCACTAAAATTTTTTTCTGGAAACATTCGTTCGCTGCACATGATCCCAAAGTTCACTAATAATGTCTTTCACCATCAATACTTCAATATATATATATATATATATGGGGATTGTACAGAAAACCCAATTGAGTTTTGATGCAAAATCATAACGGTGATAGACTAACTGCCTCAGGAAACAGACAGAAGGAATGCTGGAATATCATAAATTCGTCAAACAAGTCGAAAGAGTGAAGTTTGTTCCCATAGTGACCTTTCTTTTGACCAACTCAAGGATTACTATTGTGATATTTCCAACAAAATAACAACAAATATGATTTCCTCCACAGGTCCCATGAGTCATTTGAACATTGAACCTCACAAAGATTCCTCTAAGTTTATTCGTACCAATAACCAGGATAAAATGAAATCAGAAATAAAAATTCTGTTGGGGAGGATGATTCATCAGCCAATATTTTCTTGAATCTGCCTGTTTCTGCATCAGATACGCATGCTTCTCAATTTCAACTCATGTCAATCGTGGCATTGTTGTCCGTGTCTGAAATCCGTCATTGTAAATAATTTTTATGAAAGGGGAAAAGCGACCAGTCTTCTAATTATCGCCTGAGATCATTACTATAGATCCTCCAAAATCATCCAAAAAACTTGTAAAGATCAGCATCACGGCCTTCATAGTACAGCACAACCGACTAAACCGCAAGTTATGGTCCAGTCCATAACTAATCCCGTTTTCGAAGCAATGACGCAATGTTCAAACTTCTGGAACACCTATATGGTCAAATTAACGATAGAGAAATAGCGGTAGTACCGTTCTTTGACCCAACAAAAGGCTTTTACTGTTATACAGGGTTGGTCCAAAATAGCGACAATTTAGCATATTTCGCCAATCTTTATCATTGGTCCCCATTAGTGGGACTGAGCATTTTTTATTAGAGAAATCTTTAATGGGAATTTTGCTTATGACAATTTTTTTTTTTTAAGTTGTTTTGAAAAATGTTTGTTTTTTATACTATATGATTTTGATATTAATCGTTTGAAACAATACATCTGCTTTGAAGCCAATACTACTTCCGGAAGACTTTATGCGGGGAAGTGTTTACAAATATAAGTTGAAATAGGTTTTGCACCTGATATTTATGTTTGTTAATTATTCTCCAATGGGGCTGTCAATTTGGATAATATTTTTAGTTATACTTTGGAGTGAATTACCTTATATTCGTGTGTGTTTCATCAATTCCTATGTCTGATTTTTGAAATATAAATATTAAAAATTGATATTTTTCAGAAAATATTATCTTATCTTATTTCTTGATGGAATAAATATGATCTTACGGCGCAAAACAGTTGCGCCGTTGAAAATTGCATGAACATGAACCCTGTGACTATTTATAGATATTCGTGGTCTCGTCACATAGCATAGATAACAATTTATTCGGATCTAGACACCAAATTTTCGTATAGCAGGTGAAAAACCGCATACCAACGTGTCAATAGCCACGCCGTTAATAGTCACACGGTTTTGGGTCACGTAGTTTTCAACGGCGCAATTATTTTGCGCCGCAAAATAATATTTATTTCATCAAGAAATAAGATTGGATAATAGAATACCAATTTTTAATATTTATATTTGAAGAACCAGACATAGAAAATCAATAAAATTCACACGAGTGTAGGGTAATTCATTTTTCAGTATAACTGAAAAATATGATTCGAATTGACAGGTCCATTCAGGAGTAATTAACAAACATATATATTAGGTGCAAAACCTATATCAACTTATATTTGTGAACATCCCCCGTATATAATATGATTGTAGCTATTCAAAGCTGATTATATTAAGCAATCACTATAAGTCTCCGAATGGTTTTGGCTCCAAAGTGGATTTATTGTTTCAAAAAGGCTGTTTAAAGTGACTATTGTTAAAAAAAAATATACAAAAGAAATATTTTTAAAACAATAAATGTTTTGGAAGATAGTCAAATTGTAGTCATAATAAAAGACTCCCAATGAAGATATTTTCAATGAAACATGCTCAGTCTCACAAATGGGACAATTGATAGAGATTGGCGAAATATGCTAAATTGTCACTATTTTTGACCCAACCTGTATAATAAGCGGCTTTTTTTGTCGTAATGACAGACTCCCTTTAAACCAGCAATACTATTATTTAGTTACTAATCATCTAAAAAGTGATACTTTTGGATAAGTGAACCTTACTATGTTTTTTAAAACAGCCATTTTTATGATTTTCGAGAAAACTTACCCAAACTTGCACATGTAACTTCTAGTGACTTGTACAACAATATCCCAAAAAAATTTCAAAATTGACTGAGAGCCATTTTTCCATGTATTTGGTGTAGGGTTCTTTCTTGGCTTAATTATTGACAAAAATCTGAAATTTTTAGAACACATCTTGGCTCTCAGTTAAAAACTGGCTTCGGGATTTTACGTCGTGAGAATCAGATTGGTTCTGCAACAGCCAAAACATTATATTACGCTCTCGTGGAGTCTCATATACAAGACTGCCATCTGGGGCAGCTAACAAATGTTCAAAAACATATTCATCCTGCAGGAGAGATGTGTGTGAGTGCGAATTTACACGATCCAATAAATTGGTCAATTTTGTGACCTTGAATTTCATTGATAGGTGTAAACAGAGAATTGTTGCCAAAATTGATCAATTTATTGATTAATTTCATTGGATCGTGTAAATTCGCACTGAGGAATTTCATAAACATTCATGCAGACCGCTCTTTGTCGCTCAGAATATACTTCCATCAGCTTGTTTGTTTATACTAGAATGGGCATGCTCAACTCAAGAAAACCATGATAATTCAGCAAATCCTCAGGTATGACACAGTACACGGAGGACAAATAATCTCAATCTATCTCTGCCTATACCTTTCCCCAATTTGAGGGAATCAATTACATATGAAAGCATAAAAATATACGTTTACCTACCCATACACTTGAAATTCATCAACTCCTACAAACATTTTCTGTTAGAGATATATTATTCGAAAGAGCTTATTATTACTTGAAAGAGTACTTTTCTGAGAACTGGTAGAGACAGTTCATGCAAACAGTTAACTACAGTGCTCCTCAAAAGTCCCCTTCGCCCCTCTTATTTTTGGAACGATTATACATTAACAAGTGAAATTTGGAAACTGAATATCGAAGGTTGTAAACTTCCCTACTAGTGATGAAAGATGACGAAATCGTCGAAGATGACGTCACAAGGCCATTGTGACCAATAATTTTGAATGGAACCCTACGGCAAGCGACAACTCTTTTGAAAGGTATCGAAAAAACCTATTCAATGAATCCAATTTTGTTTGTGTTTGTGACAGTTTTGGCAACTGGCTTTTAAAAAACGCATAGCTGTTATGGATTAAATCAGTTAATACTAGAATTCCAAATTAAAGCTCTGCCTCTGGATAGTTGTCAAATGAGCTGACGTTTTCGTTAGTCTCCCTAATTCGACGTTTTTGTAATTGTCCAAGTTTTTGTACATTTAATAATTTGTGTATTGTTGATCGAATTTAACTGTTTCAGCAGCTTTTGGTACTTTTAATATTTTTGTACATTTCAATAATTTGTTAAACTGTTGTGAGCCGAACGTTTGAATGCTTCAAGAAGCGGAATGGTATGTGCTTCAGGTGATAAAGTTGCAGCGATCCTAATTCTTGGTGAAACTGGACAAAATATTCATGCAGCAGAACACATTTTTAATGAGAGGTTTCCCGATCGCCCCGTTTCGAGAACTCATTTGAGGGAGCTTCTTCGTAAGTTTAAAACAACGGGTAGTATTAATGATGCGAAACGATCTGGCAGACCACAAATTTCTGATGAGAAAAAAATTGATATACTGGCAGAAGTAATAGTTAATCCTACTTCTTCAACAACTCACGTTGCATCTACCTGTGGAGTCTGTCGAAGTACAGTACACAGGGTAATGAAAAAGAACAAATTTCATCCATACAAATTAGAAATGGTTCATCAACTCTCAGACGACGACCCAGACCGATGACTAGAATTTTGTGAAAATATGGAAACTAAAATTAACCAACAGCCAGACTATGTCAAAACAATTTGATTTAGTAACGAAAGTACTTTCTATCTAAATGGAAATGTAAATACACAGAATGTGAGGTATTGGGGTGACGCAAATCCTCAGCTGTTTCGTGAAACACATACCCAATTTCCCCAGAAGGTGAATGTTTGAGCAGGTATCCTGGGAAACCACATCGTTTGGCCTTTCTTTTTGAATACTCATTCAACTGGTTAGGTTTATCTGGAGCTGTTGCAAAACGCAATAGAACCGTTAATCCTTGAAACTTTGGAAGATAATCCAGATGAATTTGGCAATTTGGGAACTTAAATTCTCACTGGATGGTGCTCCTCCACACAATTACGGTGCAGTGAGACGTTATTTGGGTGAGGAGTATCGTGGTAGATGGATTGGACGACGAGGTTCAACGGAATGGCCAGCTCGATCACTGGACCTCACACCTTTGGATTTTTTATTTTGGGGGTACCTTGAATCGAAGGTTACGCCATGAACCTGACAATATTGACGTTTTGAAACAACGTATTGTTGCAGAATGTGAGGCTGTTTCCGCAGATTTCAGCTGCTTATGATCTATAAGGCACAGATCCGACCTGTCCTGGAATACTGTTCCCATATTTGGAGCGCGGCACCTAAACATATCCTGAGGCTATTGGATTCTGTCCAAAAAAGGGCAATTCGTCTCGTCGGTGATGCCTCGCTTACAAACTCGCTCACTTGTCTGGAACACCGTAGAGAAGTTGGCGATTTGTCTCATTTTATAGATATTTTCATGGGGATGCTCTTCTGAAATATCAACAATCGTTCCTGCTTTGCAGTCTCTTCGAGACTAACCGTCAAGTTCAGTCATCACACCCCTTCGTGGTCACTTTGGAGACCTGCAGAACATCACTTTCCAAAGACTCGTTCATCCAACGAACAGCGAGGCTTTGGAACTCATTGCCTAGGGAGGTGTTCCCCGAGGCATACAACCTCCAGAAATTCAAGAAGAACACCAACTCCTACCTTCTTTCCCTTGGTTCCCACGATGTTCTCTGAACATTACAGGATATCCCTTTTCGTGGGAACCAGAACACAAAAAAAAAAAAGATACATTGGCAAAAGTACGAGAAAAGTTCAAAAATAGGATATTCCATTGTCAGGAAGTAAATGGGGGTCAATTCGAGTAATTTCTTTCAGTAGACACTGATTCTTAAATATGTAATTAATATCATACTGAATGGAATTTAAGTTTTTCATGTTTACTAATGAGCCATTGAAACTGCCATGAACACAAACAAAATTAGTATCATTGAATAGGTTTTTTCGATACCTTTTAAAAGAGGTGTCGCTTGCCGTAGGGTTCCGTTTGAAATTATTGGTCACAATGACCTTGTGACGTCATCTTTGACGATTTCGTCATCTATCATCACTAGTAGGGGAGTGTACAACCTTTAATATTCAGTTCCCAAATTTCTCTTGTTTATGTATTATCGTTCCAAAAATAAGAGGGGGGGGGGACTTTTGAGAAGCACTGTATAATTGTGTATATCACATATGTTTATGTAACACAATATGAAAACAATAAATAAGACCTTTGACTCATTCGACCGCATAATAAAAACACATCAACATTGGCCGAGGTGGAGCAGACCACATACGTTAGCATCCGATCGACAAATGCACAGAAAGGCAAATGAATGGGATAAAAGTCATGAATGTATTGAAGTAAAAAATTGATGAAAACCGCAAAAGAATTAAGACTGCTATTGAGGCATCTGAAGCTAAACTTTTATCAAAAATAGAAGAATTCAACCATCCAGTGAATAACACTGAAATCGAAAATACAATCCTCCATAACAAAATCAAAGCCTCAGAAATAACTGTTGAGAAAATAATATTGACATATTTGGGCTAGGAGACACTTAGGAAATAACTGCACCCGCCGTTTGCAGAGAACTCAAAAAATTATTGGACGTTGATGTACAAGTATCGGACTCAAAGAACTTGTACAGATGGGGAAATAAAAATAAAAACCCCGTTGAAGTTGAATTCATCTCATACTAAAAATAAAAATCAAACAGTGCAGAAAGGTAAAAGGACAGAGTATCGGAATCTCAAATAATTTAACATACGAAGAGAGGTGCGAAAATAAAACTTCGAGACACCACTTGAATAAAGCGAGACCAAATTCTTCTTCTATAAAAGTAAACAGGTTGTTCATCAATAACAAATCATACACCGTCAGGAACACGAGGAATACGAAAACACCGACTCTGCAAGAAGAAAAGCACACTACTTCGTCGACCCCAAATTTTCGAAATCTTCATTCTCTTATTCAGTCAGAAGAATGCTATTCCAATGAAAGCAAATATCGACCATGATTTATTGCTCAAAAAAGCCAACCACAATTTCTCTAAAAGATCATTCCTTATCGCTGGGGCTTCTTACTCAATAGGCTTCCCAGCCACTTGAAATACAGTCCGACATACGAAGTTTTCAAAGGTAGGTTGAAACATTTTTAAGCAAATAACTGTTTTTATAATTTAGGGGGAAAGTTAATACTCTCCTCTCCAATAATTGAATAAAATGTTTTTTACTTTTTTATTTTGTATCATTGTATTTGTTCTATCTTAAGTTCTTGGGAAGATACAGGTGTTATATCTGTCATATGCTTCTATGCTCTCTAATTTTTATGTCTACACCTGTACTGACTCGTCCAATCTATTGTATTATAGGAAAGAGGATTTAATAAATTTGAATTTGAATTGTACTTCTTTTTCTTCAACCATTCATTGTTTTCAGCTGGAACCCTCTTGCCCTGATTCGAAATATATTTTGTAGAAGATACAGTGTGATAAATCAATACTTGAGTGATTTTGAAAATATCAACAGGACGATCATAAAATCAGATGTGGAAGTGAGAATGATTCCCTTTTCGGCAACTTGTTATTGCTCAAACATTGAAATAATGCAGAAATTCATCGAAATATGATTTCCTTCATTCAGGAAGACTTACTTTACCTATTCTGTGATAATCAACTCAAATAGTGCTTCATAGCAAAATATACATGAAGAGTGAAGTTATGTGATGACAAAAATTGAAGTGTAACCTATTTCTGTAGGTTATGTAGTCTATATACTAATTCATGAAAGTGTTTTATCAAAAGGGTTCTTGAAAAGGTTTATTTTGAAATGCACTGAGTTTAGTAATTTGTTAGGTTCAAAATACCTGTGGATTCTTGAAACGAAAATGTTCAGTGTCTCGGATCGCTCTCCCGTTCCTGAAAACTGCCGTTCCAGTCTGCAGTCCCTTGTCGAATGTGAATTAGCTCTCGTACTGGTATATGTCTGGAATGAAAAGGTGAGATTTGTTCTGCATATGTGTTTTCTTATCACCTACAGTTCTTTCTAGTATTTCCTTGTGTTGTATTGGCAAATAACTGTTTTGGCAACGAAAATATGATTGATTTTTAAAATTCAAATTCCTTGAGTTGGTTTTTCCAAAATTATTTTTCTCCATCTTCTAGCTTGTTGATTTTTCTCCTTGATATCACACATCTTTTGTTTTCTTCTCGAATTTTCGATTTACACGCACTTTTTTGTTGCATTTTTCATTATTTCTGTTTATTTGACAGTTTCCATTCACGAATCGTTTCTTAATACCTTACATACTATATACAGTATACCAGGTGAAAGAGGATATCGGGCCACCCCTGTAACTTCTGCATTCATGAACGGATTTGTCGGGAATTTGGTACAGTTATATAAGCAACCATTTCGGATTTGATCACATTACAATCCAATTTGTTGGACTCCCGGTTCTTCTGGAAATGCCAGTTACTTTGTTTTTTCGAATGAAACACCCTGTATATTTTTACATGTTTGAATTCAACAGGTCAAAACAAGTCCATACCTCATGTCAAACGTCATTTTCCCTCAACAATTGAAATTAAAATTGTTTTTTATTTTACCTCGTGGATAAATGAGATTTGGTCGGAGCTATTCACAATGAGTCGCAAATAACAGAAAAACTAATTTTTTTCTGAAAAATTATTTTTTGTGTCACTTACTGGTTAATCAATTCAGTCACATCACATTTTAATCAAAAATTCATTTTTTTCAAATGAAACCCCTATGGGCCACCTACTTGTTTCTCTAGAACATCCATTAAGGAAGAAAATAACATATCATTTTTATATTTCTGGAGTAGTAACAAATTGTATAAATTCAAAAATCTACAACTATTTCATGAGTTTTCTGGCAGTTCGAATAAATTTTCAACTAAGTAAGCTGTGGAAAACAACATTTCTGAATCTTGTCAAATAATTGTGTAAGTTATACTCATAAGCACGATAATGGTTTTTTTTTCAATTCTTCTGGCGTTTTCTCGACTGACATTGCATTGGTTTTCCAATTCCCGCGTCGAAGCGATTGGATCAAAATCGACATAAGCAAAACATTCATCTCTGCCTCCTCACTTACGATCATCCTCCCCATTGTTGGGTTCTCTTCGGAATCTTCTCTCCACATTTTTGAGAAAGGTTTTTTGTGAATGTCTTCTGTGTGGGTATCGTTCAGCGTATAACTGACAAGCGGCGACAATGTTTTCGAGATATTCTCCGTAAATTAATAACATATCAACTAGTTCACTTCTTGTGAACCTATAATTTCGATTTCACATTTCTACTAAATTAATTCCCGGAAGTTAACTAATTTTCAAGAGTTGAGATGAAAGATGGCAGCGAAACACAATTAGTTGACAAGATTCAGAAATATTGTTTTCCATAGCTTACTAAATTGAAAAATTATTCGAACTGCCAGAAAACTCATGAACTAGTATACGAAATACAAAAATGATATGTGATTTCCTCCCTCAATGAATGTTCTAGAGAGACAGGTAGGTGGCCCATAGGGGTTGCATTTGAAAAAAAAATAATTTTGATCAAAATGTGATATGACTGAATTATTTCATCAATAAATGACACAAAAAATATTTGTTTCTGTTATGTGCGACTCATTGTGAATAGCCTTGACCAAATCTCATTCATGTAAAATAAAAAAACAATTTTAATTTCAATTGTTTCAAAAAAATGACATTTGACATTAGGTTTGTACTTGTTTTGACCTGTTGAACTTGAATATGTGAAAATATACAGGGTGTTCTATTTGAAAATCAAAGTTGCTGGCATTTGCAGAAAAACCGGATGTCCGTCATATTGGATTGTAATGTGGTCAAATCCGAAATGTTGCTTATATAACTGTACCGAATTTCAGAAAAATCCGTTCACGAATGCAGAAGTTACAGTGGTGGGCCGATATCCTGTGTCACCTGGTATATAAAAAATCATTCCTGACGTTTTCTGCTTTTTATATTTTCAATATTCATGAATTTGCATCAAGATCTTTCCTTGCATCTCATTGGCTATTGTGTTCTGATCTAATTTCATAGAGTCTTATCGATATCATAGCCAAGCAACATCGGGTACTCGGATGGGTAATTACCTGACAAGGAAGATGCACGGTGAGAAAAAAATGCCCCGAGCAACTGCAACGTTGTAGCAAATTCACAGCTGCATCAATGGGACCGAGATATGAAGATAAATATGCCGACATTTGGAGGGGACGTTAAGATGGTGGTCCCGAGTTTATGGATATTGGGCTCGATGACGGTCCCTACCTACGAAACAACAGAGGATTTGGCAAAATTTCCAGTTGGGGGGAAGTGTGCTTAGCTCCGGTTGCAGAAATGAAGCAAAAAACATCTTGAAACATTATACCATGAATGAGTGAAATGTATCATCCATTACGGCATTATGGATGGGAAAAGCAACCGGAAAATATAGCTGAAACATTTAGAAATCCTTCGAGAATGGTTCAACAAAATTAATTCACGTAAATCAACCACTGATCTGACTAAAAGGCTTTATGTTGAATACAAATTATTCTATATGAGATAACTATTCTGTAAAACAATACTTCAACTTTTAGACAGTAATTGAGTATACATCAATCTGATGAACCATAAATATCTCACTGGGAGTATTATAGTAGTATCATAGGAGAACTCGAGTATTGCATTTCATATAGAACAATAACTCAAAAATAATTTCCAAACTATAATTAAATTTATATGTGATAGTCATTTCATCTAACGCGTCACCATCACATGGAACCCTCCCTAATAGCTTTGAGCAGTCAAGTTCTTCTATTTGGATACTATTCAGTGACTTTTCCACGACTGAGAGCTCATAGGCCTGTCCAGCAGCTAAGAGCCGCGGATCCAAATGAATTACTGCAATAGACCTTTTCATTTAACAGCAATAGCATTTGTTTTTTTTTCTGCGGAACCAACGACATGGAAGTAGGTATTCCAAATTTTTTAGGGTACATATTCAAAACTAAACTTGTGTACAGAAGACGTTTGGATACATTCAAATGCAATTTTCGTCTACGGCAAAAATCGTCTTTAAATCAAGGAGTTTCATCGTTCTGCCGTACGTACCGCCCCTTTGTTAGATTGAGGTTAGTTATTAAACAAAAATCCTAAATTCAAACCAAAGCATACATCTGCATGGATTGATATCGAAGTACATGTATTTTCCAGAATTAACCTGTTAATATCAGGTTATTCTCCAGATCTAGCTGTTAATTTCATGATATGATTACAACACAAAACGAAGCAAAAAAGAAGCCTGAACGTCTTCAAAGAATCGGAGTTCAACCTATTTTTGTGGATTCATACAATTATAACTACAACAAAGAAAACTGATTGTTTTTCTAGTCAGTTATTCACAATGAAATAGGAAATAGTGCTTACCAAGTTATCCAGGGCATCTTGGTAGTTGTACTCATCTAAAGCAGTGGTTTGAACACCCCCAAAATCTTCCCACAGATTCGAAAAATCTGATGATTTACGAAAATGAAATAAATACCAAGTGCTAACATTTGAGCAATGGAATCAAAAACACTATAACCCAATACAACATGAATTTTAATATTTACTTAAATGGTATTGATGGAAATATTCAAGTTTTTCAAAAGTGAATATTTGAAGCAGACTTAAAAAACATTTCATTGATTTCAGTAACTTTTTCTCAATACACTTTTATTACATGTATAATTGCTTTTTTGGTACTGGAAGATTATTTGACAAAAACACAATAATTTCTCAAAAAGCAATAACAATCAGCATGTAATCTCATATACTGATACCAACAATAATGATTATGAATGTGCTCCTTCTTCAAGTGCTGCATTTCTGGAAGGACATTGTATACCACCTTCAAATTAAAACTATATTGGCAGACTCATGGCACCATCCAGCAGAGAACCAGAGGGGATTATTTTCTAGACAGCATAATGCCTGATCTGAAAGACCGCTCGCCTTTCTGCAGATACCTTGAAGCATTTTATAACAAAATCCGAATACACTGAATAAAACCTTTTAATGTGAAGAACACTCAGAATTTTATACCCATTACTGGGGGTTTCTTCTTCCACTGCCGTTAGAGGGAATCAGCTATGGGTTTCGAAGTGGAGGCAGGAGCTCGGAGAAAATAAATAGTTCAAAAGTGCCCAGTTGTGTGCCTCCTACAACCGAAGTTTTTTTACAATGACCTCCTTGTTTTTTTTGAGGGATGAGAGAGGTCTCGCCACTACCCCTGTGGTCAGCGGTCACAGTCCTCTCACAGACAGAAATATGTTTGCAGAGGATGAGTGTTGGACGAGTGAAGTAAATGAGGATCATTACGATCTGTTGAACGAGCAGGGGTGCCTTGATACTTAACTCCCTAGAGGCTGAACAGAAAGGACATTTAAGGAAATTTTCAGGATGAGTGTTTCTTACAGTGTTCAAATGTTTGTTTCTGGCTATATGACCTCTATCCAAATATCCAGCATTTCATTTAGAATTTTGGCTAACCTCGCCATACGTATGGCTATTTCTAAAAGCTCATTTCTTATTTTAAGCTCTGAAAAATTGGCTAGGAGAAAGTGTCGGAAAGGTGGAGGACGGCTTAGCCCTTCTAAATATATATCCCAACTTTCTGAAAGGAATATACTTCTTTTTAGTTTGTGATTGAGGTTTCTGTTCTGTTCTGTTCTGTCTGTTAACACTATTTTATAAAAAAATATTTCCATGTGCATAACTTGTTTCATTTGTTAAAGTTGTCATTGGAACTGTACTTGAGCCAAGTTGACCCCCCCCCAACATCTTGGGCTGCGACCGCTCCTGCCTGACAGTGAAAAACACTGATTTTGATTTTCTGGTAATACTTTAATTTAAAATATATACTTTTTTCAATTCTTTTCGGCTTTTTTTTTTCAATAATCTTTTTGGTTTTTTAAGCATTATCTTAAGTTATTAGTCACAAGAAGTTTAGATTAGTTTTCAATAAGAATATGTCGAAAGACAAAAGTTGGGCAAATTTTCTTATGACTTGAATCTCACATGTTTTGGGGCATGAGTAGCTCTTCAGGTTGACTGTCATTCGATATTTGAAGCAACATCGATCGTGATTGGTACTTTGAAGAGTACACTTGCATCAAAAGCTCGAACAATGTTGTAAATGCCAAATCGTCTTTCGGAGGGGATGTTAATCCATTGGACTAGAATCAATGGATATTGGGCTCGTTGAAGAATCCTACTCTGGTTGGAATCCCAGACGGTTCAGAAAAAATGAGCTTTCTTTGCAGAAATTGGCTGACAAATATAGCAGAAAAGAAGAAAATCTGTAAAATTGTAATTTAACTTCCGGGAACTTACAACTCCGGCATATTTATGCAGGAGTAGTATATTCACACCATTTTTATAAGAACGTCGAGTTAATTAAATGAAAACATAACTAGCTCGTAGTAGATTTATTGGATATGTTGGATCTCACCACAGATCTTTCAGATGACAATAACTTACCCTTTGCTTAGTTCATTAGGAGAGAAAATAAAATAGATTAAGATAATTTCTAAATGAATCTGGAAATACTGTTTTCGTTTTATATTGCATTTTTTATAAGAATACTATTTCAATTTTGTTTAAAATTATGCATTATCAGGTTTTTCCAATGAATAAATGGTTGTTAATATGTTGTTTCATTGATTCTGCCAAATACTTTTTTTAATACCCTCAATCATGAAAAAAATAAGGAAAGAACTACAAAATAATTAGAACATCCAATTTATATCAATATTTTGATTTTTTTAATGAATATATTTTATGTAAGTTGAACTAGTCTTTTCATTACATATTTTCATTTATTTAAAAAAAAGGGTAACCCCTTTTTACAATTACAATTGAAGTATATTCATCATACCTTAAACTAACATACTTATTACTATAACTTAAAACTATGATTTCACATAGACAGAGAATACATATATATATATGTTATGTTATGTTATGCTAGTTATAAGTTTTAAAAGGAAAAAATCCACAAAAATAATAATTACTGAATAGTTATTAGTTCCAAGAGATTTTTTTTGAATAACTCTTGAAGTTCTATTCATTTATAAGCCTTTGTATAATATGGATAGATAAAAATGTCAAAATAATATAACACAATCAATTTCATACACTGTCATAATGATCATAAACCATAATTGGAAAAAAGCCAACAAAAAGTCTAAATTTACAAAATTTGCATGAATAAAAGGTGATCAACACATTTGTAAATTTGAAACATACAGTATATGAAATTGGAGATAACTAAAGTACCAATGGTAGAACAGCAAACGTCTTCATGATAATAGCCAATCAGAGAATAGATGGTCATAGGTAAAAATTGGAAATTGTGAGGGAATATCAATTGTTTGATATCATAAGCAATTATTATTAGAATTTGTAAATAGTAATAAGTATGGAAAAATAGTTAGATATATTAATTGAGTAAGATAAACCTAAACAGTGAAATGTGACAATTTAGTGCGCGAATTCAAAATTTCAAATGGAAAAACAGGAAGGGAAACTTGTATCGAGGCAACAACAAACAAAGCCAACGAGGAGATTGAGAAAAAAATTAGAAGGGAATGGAAGCAACATTTTTTGAGAGAACAAAAATTGAAAGAATTCCAACATTTGGAGAGCAAAACCAGTATTATCTTAATTATATATCATTTCCACGTCTCCAAAGCTGATTTCCGCACTTGTATGGTTCCTGATTTATGGTATTGGAGTTCCTGATAGCGTTTGTAGTGACAAGGTATCCAGTTTCAGGGCATATCTTGAAACACCGACATCTCCAGCAGGTATATAAACTTTAATAGTGCATTTTCGGTCCTGAACTATTTCACCAATAACGTATTTCACATCTGAAGAACTTTATTTCACCATATTTTGAACAATAACAGAAAACGTCACTCTCACGGAAAAAGTGAGGTTCTGTTTATCTATCCATGATCTGATTTATTATTTTTATCCGTGAATATTTGTTTGATTCATCCTAGTATAAGTTATTTCTCGTACGCCAGGTATCTTAAGTCTTCCTGAATAAAGGAGATAATTGCTTTTTGATCTTTTGTTGTTTGTTTCCTCACAATGATCAATAACATACCAAAGACCATTCTATAAACTGTATCCCTATTGCCTTGAACCGGCCACCTTGAGATGAGGGCGTACCAACTGTGCTAGCTGTGGTGAGGAGAGGAATAACAATTGTCAGCTACGTGACGAGAGAACAGTGACGTTCGTTGGCAATTATTATTACCACATACAAATTATTATACAGGGCAGAAATGTCTATCTATATCATATCAATTTGGTTCACAAAGAATAACAAATACTATTAGCTTCATTCATTATATAAGAACAACTATTATTCATTCAATTCATCATTACATAACAAGTGGTGCCCAACGTGGGGCAAAAATATATTAATTATAATAATAATAAAATATATATATTTCCAAATTCTCATAACATTACAAATGGCGCCGCAACGTGAGGGCAAGTAAGGGAAATATATTATTTCTTAATATTTATCGCAATGTAGTGGCAAAGTAAAGGCAATATATCATTTCAAGGCAAAGTAAGGCAATATATCATTTCAAGGCAAAGTAAGGGAAGTAAAGGAAATATTAATTACACTGGGCGAACATTACAATTGGCATTTCAAGGTATAAGGCTAAATATTTGTTAAAAAAAATGGATTTGAGAGATGGTAAGAAAGTTGGTTTGGAAGAAGGTGCAGAAGGTAGAGATAGGGGTGATCAGGAACAAGGAGAGAGTAGTAATTAAGAGAGAGAGAAATAAAAAGTGAGAGTACACAAATGAATTTGACAGAGAGTCAGTTTCAGAAAAGTTGGAATACATGAAAAGTATGGCAGGTATGGAAGAAAGAATGAATGAAAAGTCAGAAAAAATTATGAGGGAAACCACAGATGAAATAAAAAAATGTATCAAAGAAAACACAGATAAAATAATAAAATCTATGAAAGAATGTTTCAAAGAAAGTAGTGAAAGAATATGTAAATCATTTAAAACAAGTAGTGAGAATAATGAGGAATTTGAGGGAGTAGTTATACAAAAATCAGATGATAGTAACAGCTTATTAGAAAAAGAGATAAACAGAACAAAATTAAAAATGAATCTAGATCACAAAAATTATAAATCTATAGATAATATGAATGTGAAAAATAAAAAAGTTTTGTTGAGAAAGGGTAGAATAAATAATGAAGTAAAGATAATGGAAATATATGACAGAAACATGGTGAAGATGAATTTTGAATTGCAAAAAGGGCATGAAAATGATAAAATAATAATAATGAAAGTGAATGACATGAACATGGCTAACCAAAATCTTGAGTTGAAAATTGGAATATAAATAAAAAATATAATAATAAAGATGAATGATATAAAAATGGCTAATGGAAATTTTGAAATGAAAGAAAGAAAAACAAATGATGAAATAATAATAATAATGGATAGTAAAATGTTAAATATAAAAATAGGAAAGAATGGGAATAAATATGACTATCAAAAACAAGAAAAATTTGAAACAATGAAAAAAGAAATAGTTCAAAAAAAAAAAAATAAAAATAGGCTTGAGTAAAAACAAGCAAATTCCATAGAAGGAGAGATAAATAATAAAAATGAAAATTTAGGAAATAATAAATTGTAGATTAACAAATTTGATAGGCAAGTTAAGGAATAAAAAATGGAAAAAAGTTAAAAAAATAATTTGATAGATAGGTAGTTTCAGAAACATTTGAATAAAATAAAAAAGATGAAAGACAAATTAAAAAAAAAATATCAATGAGAGAAAATATTGAAGGAAACAAAAACAACACATAAGTGAATATTTATAAAAAAAAATATAATGAAAAAATTGAAAAACAAAAACAAAAAGATTAAAAATATTTTGTGTATAAAATGAATGTATGTGAGAAATGAAAGTGGGTATGATAATAATAATAATACTAAAGAAGTATAGTATAATAAATATGATGATGATGATGATAAAGGTATATTGATAAATATAATGAAGGTATATTAATGAATTATAAATGAATATAATATGTTAATTATGTGTGAATAATAAAAAAGCGAAAGAGTATGTACACAAAATAAAAAGTAAATGAAATGAGAGATTCAAATTAATAAAATATCAATTAATATGAATTTGAAGAACAACTGAAGGAAAAAGATGGATAGTGATAAATCAGTATAATTGAAAGATACCAGTAATTGTAAAATTGATAATTGAAAATAATATCAGTATAATATAAAATGAAAGTAAGATGATAAAAATGAAATATAAAATTCATATATGATGATATCTTGAGAAGTTTTCTCTCTGATCTGAAAGAAGTCAAGTCAAGTTTTCTGAACAAAAAAAACGTAGTACTAGTAGTTGATAATCGTTGTTATTGTAGAATTTGTTTTTTTGGAAATCCAGCAAAGTAGTTTCTGAAAATAGAAAAAAGTATTAGTCAAAGTAAAGTTAAAAGGAATTGATATCTCAAATTTTCTAACCAGTAGAAAATTATTGAATATAAATTTAGGAATTTTATGTTATGTTATGTTATGCTAGTTATAAGTTTAAAAGGAAAAAACCCACAAAATATAATAATTACTAAATAGTTATTAGTTCAAGAGATTTTTGAATAACTCAAGTTCTATTTATTTATAAGCCTTTGTATAATATGGATAGATAAAAATGTCAAAATAATATAACACAATCAATTTCATACACTGTCATAATGATCATAAACCATAATTGGAAAAAAGGCAACAAAAAGTCTAAATTTACAAAATTTGCATGAATAAAAGGTGATCAACACATTTGTAAATTTGAAACATACAGTATATGAAATTGGAGATAACTAAAAGCAACCAATGGTAGAACAGCAAACGTCTGCATGATAATAGCCAATCAGAGAATAGATGGTCATAGGTAAAAATTGGAAATTGTGGAGGAATAGCAATTGTTCGATATCAACTTTTTAAAGATGACAGTGAAAGAGAAAATACCAAGATCTACTTTGTTGCCGTAATTAAACATATGTGATAGTGGCGAGTGCATGCCATAATTACATCTGTGATTATTTGGTTTGAATAAATAAGTATTTCTGAGAGGTACATGGAGATCAATAAGACCAAGACGGGACAGTAAGCTCAGCATTCAAAAGTTTGTGTAACAAACAGATATCCTGTCTAAAATACCATCAAATTCAGCTCTTGATATTATGAAACTATTATTTGATTCAATTCTAATCTTGTGCGTTGTAATATGAATGTGTTATGATAATTATTTTTGGAAATTATTGAAAACATGGTGTGCTTGCTATCAGGGATGCAGAACTGATCACCCTGAAAAGTTCTTTCGATAAAAAAATCACATATGTTGCATAGCTACTGGCAAATATAAATAAATATTATGTATTTGACACATTGAAATTAAAGAATGTCAGCTATTACCAATGGTTCAAATATCAAACAGGATACAATACAAATAAAATGAAACCCATGATGATACAAAGAGGTTTGTTAGAAATTCAAATTCCCAGAAAACACGTTGATGAAATAGTTAATCTTCTGGTCAATGTTACTTTGTGGTTGTCAATTTATTTATCTACCATACATAAATCAATTATTGTTAAACCCACAGGTTGAAGAACTGTCAATGGCCATTTGATGTATTTAATTTCTTGCCAATAAAGATATTTCATCATAAATATCAGTTATAATTGAAGACAAATGAATAACTTATTGACATAAACTTCCAATGATCATTGTTTCTGTTCTCCTATGCTCATGGCGGAGGAAAAACAATACAGCAAAATAAAGTAATGTAACTGAAAAACACAGCCAGATTTTTTGTGCACAGACACTAGGCTTGTTTTGATTTGCAGTAGGGATGCAGTTTTGGTTTGCAGTAGGGTCCTAGAACCGTCCCAAGTAGTCACACAGTCGTTTATTGACATAAAATATTTCACGCTACGTTTGTCCTACTCTTCAGAACCGATTCGGAATCGTCCTGACTCCGAACCAAAACAAACCTTGTATATTTCTCCTGTTGCCTCCTGTGATATTGATACACAAATTTTGGGTCTCTGTTGTATTACTTGACTTTCTTCAGATTCACCTTCGATGGATGCTTTTACAGTTGGATCTATGTTCTGTGTTTCATGGAAAACATCTCATTGAATAACAGGATACATCATGAAATAAAGGCCAGGTTGAGTTTTTCTTAGGAAATGTCTCCACTCAAAAGGTTTCAGAACTCTGTATGCAATATGTAGGATAACTTGCTGTGGAAAAAAAAAGGAATAAGACCTGAAGAAATAATCATATAAAAAAAACGAAAATTGTCATATTTCTCTTTTTTATTTTTAAGTAATATAATCGTAAAACTTGGCTAGTTGTATATAAAATTCAATGACAACAATATATTCATAAGAGTTTCCCCAAGTTAATTTGAAAACAAGATCAATGATCACAAAATCTGCACTTTTTTAATTACTGCATTGAAAAGTTCGTTATTGGTATTCAGGCTTTGCTAATAATTCTAATCAACCTGAATAAAACTTCATATATATCACTTTTTAAATTTTTGACTTCCTGATAAAAAATATCCAGGGCCAAACGTTTAGTAACAATCAGTTTGTGTGTCGATTACTCCATAGTGAGCTAACTAGGGCAACTCTACTACC
>JAFIRS010007933.1:0-20780 GCA_018342105.1 Gonioctena quinquepunctata | reverse complement strand
TAATGGGGTCATTTATATGTGAAAATTGTATATTCAAAATACCCACTCGAGATATTGTTGGATAACAAGTTCACATTCATGTCACCAAAACAAATCATTTCATCAACCATCGGTATTATTCGTGATAGGGAATCATCTATAGAACTAACAAAATAAGCTTAATGATTTTTTGGAGGGCGATATGTGTTTCCAATAGCAAACAAGATTAATTTTTTTCAATTTGAATCCATAGTTGTTTACAATGTTCATTGATACTATTGGAATGTTTACGGACGAGGCGCCAGGCGAGTCCGAAATATGAAGATGATATCTGCTGAAGCCTTACTCGTTACTCATAATATTTTTTGCATTAGCTTTCCGACTAAATAGAACAGAAATGCATACATTATCAATTACCATCCCTACGGTAGTATAAGGAAGTCGTGCAGAATTCTAGCAAGCGATTGTTCATCAATGACATATTTGTCAAATACTTGTGAGATAATAGTGTTAATTTTCCATGAAATGAGAATTCCAAAAAAATATTTCGAAGAAATGATGTGCTGTTACTACAAAATTACAAATAATCCATAGTTTATTGCGTTTAATTATACGTTTCCTTAATAAAAATAAAATAGTCCGCTAAAGTGTTGCCAAGACGACTTAAGTACAAATAGGCTGAAGTGGCACTTTGCGGAAGTTTTCAGTATACAAAGTAGGCATTTTGTGGAACCGGTACAAAACATTGTTTTTGATAGGGGTGGCAAGTGAAAATCTGATGATAATCTCTTCATTGTATCTATTCAAAATGTTTCTGACATCAAAGAAAAGTGTCCCTGGGTAAGAAAGTGAAGTGAATGAGGAATATTTGAATCTACCAGAAAGAGAAGAAATAGGAAGACAGTTCAAAGATTTAGTCACCCAAGTTAAATATCCATAAAATATTTTTATTTGTGGAAGCACTTTTTTCGACAGATTTCGTTTCACGAGCAATCATTTGAATGGTATACAAACTTATGGCAGTTAAAATTCTTGCAGTTTTTTATAATTTCCAAAGGTTTGATTCCTTCCACCTGCTGCTCCATAAAAATTACATATAGCTGTCACCCTCTAGGTTGGCCTTTACGTTGTAATTTACATTCGAAATATATCACCAATCGCTATACTTATATTTCTAACATACTAGTTTACGTCTCGAGATACGGCTGGCAATTATTCTCAGTACAATGCAATTAGTTGCTGTCCACTGCGCAATATAAAGAAATTTATATCTCTTCCTAGATCCGACAAAATGTAAATTGGCAACTGGAGGATTCTGATGTATTCAGATCAGTTGAGAGTGTTGTGAGCAAGTTGAATCCTAGAAGGAACCCACTAGTTCTTTCTAACAAATTTGCAGGCGAAAATGTTCCTACATTTGATTCTAGGTAATTCTCAAAGAAACTGCAATAATACCAGTTATGTGTTCTAATTGATATACATGGTATTTCTCAATAACATGCTTATATGCAAGGAGGCTATTCTTGGGTCCATTTTGAAAAAAAAAACTTGATATGAACATATGTCATGAATATCTTAACTTTTGAACTACAGGATGCTAAAGTTTTGAGAAAAAATCTTGTTTTTATGGCCCTAGAGATTTTTGTGAAACGTAGTACGCATCTTCTTTGCATCAAAAGGCATTTTCAACATAATTTTTATTTTTGCCAGTGGCGTTCGTGCAAGATTTGCACTGAATCATTTTGAAGATAAAAGTGATATGCCACTGCTTTTCCTCGAAGAAAAAAATATTTTTTAAATCCTCATACCTTTTCCTTCATACCTTTTGCTATTTTTTTTCGTATGCCATATGCCCGTTGTTATGAATTTGGGAATTATCGAGGATTGAAAACGTATCTAGTAGGTAAGAGGCAGATTTTGTTCTGTAAACATAAACAGTTTCAACAGTTGTCTACCTAGTGTAGACGTATTTAAGTCATAAAAATTAACAATATTATTAGAGAAACTTGGTCAATTTTACAAATTCCGAGTTTGCAGATATAGTAACACATTGGAAGCCAGGCGGTTGTATGAAGACCGCTTTCCAAATCGAAATATTCTCGACGCACGAATACTTTCGAACATTCATAGAATGTTGTGCGGTAACGGAAGTTTTGAACCAGACAATCATCTGAGAGGAGTACAACGTAGCGGTTTTGAATTCAATTGAGAAAAATCCCGGATTGAGTACACGAAAAATTGGCAACAATTTGAATATCTTACATATTCTTGTTTGGAAAATTCTCCTATACTTTTTTTTATATCTCTACCATATCCAACGGGTTTAGACGCTACGTTCTCGTGACTTTTCATTACGGATGAACTTTTGCCAGTGGTTTCTTCAAAAATGGTATGGAAATTCAGTTGATACTGAAATTTTATTCACCGATTGAGCCAATTTTTTCAGAAAATCCTTGGAAAACTTTCACAATAATTATTTTTGGGCTGAAGAAAACCCACATGCAATCGTGGAATCCCGTCACCAGTAGCAGCTTTCCGTTAACGTGTGTGCTGGCATATGTGGTGATTATTTAATTGGACCCTATTTTCTTCATGCGAGGTTGAATGAGCATAACTACCGGCAGTTTCTCGAAAAATAAATACCAGATTTGATGGAAGATGTTAACATTTCAGTAAGAAATCGACTGTGGTTTTTGCACGACGGGGCACCAGCGCACTTCAGTGCTCTGGAAAGCGAATATTCAAATCAAAATCACAATAATTGCTGGATAGGTCGTGGTGGACCACAAGCATGGTCACCCAGGTCCCCAGACCTCAGTAGTTTAGATTATTCCCTGTAGGGTCATCTTCGAACATCGGTTTTTTTATTGTTCTGTTTTTGTTTCTTCTTCTCCTTCTGTGCACATGGTGGGCTGGTTCCCAAGAACCCGTGCACGTAGGCATCTTGACTTGGGCCCATTGTGCGCCCACATGATCTGAGAATTAGCTGGGCATGCCGATTGCTCTGACGAAACTCAGCAGTTCCCTCATCTTCTGGGTTCAGAATTATGCTCCCCAGGTTGATCTCTCCCTGGTGCACCAGAGCGGGGCACTCAGTAAGGATGTGCGACGATGTTTCGTCATCTTCCAGGCACCATCCGCATAAGGGATCCCGATGAGTTCCATGTGATTGTGTCCCGTTAGGAGCCCAGTCACAGTCCTGTCACAGTCTGTTGAGTGACAGGATATCTTTCGACACTTTCTTCGAAGGCCCTTCCATTTGGAGCTCCGATTGTCACATGCATGGCGCCTCCTGCCATGTTTTGATGAACTGATTTTGCAGCAGTCCCTCCATGTTTGAGATGGCCATGCTATTGTATTCCTGGGATTGGTTCCGGTCCGACCGGAGTCTTTTCCGATCCAATCTTGGTTACTTCTGTCTGCCTCTTCGTTCCCAGAAACAATTTTGTGTACTGGTACTCATATGAGGCTGACTTTCCTTGTTTTTTGCAAACTTTAAATGGCGTTTCTACACTTGGACACCAATTTGGATGTGATCTTGTTTGATCATATCGCCATGATTGCTGCCTTGCTGTCCGAGTAGATGAAAATAGGTCCTCGACTCCTGTTGTCGAGACTTTCCTGAACGCAGATTGAGTATATCATAAACTTCGGCCTGGAACACTGAGACTTATTTGCCAAGTGAAACTGATATTTCTCTCTTTGTACCGACAGCGGGTCTGCCGGGCGCAGCGTTTTTCCATTCTTCTCTCATGGGGATGATGACTTTTGGCCCCTTTTTGAAATTCAGAAGCGGCGGCATGCCATCTCTTTCCATTTGTAGAATTGGACAGCCCTCCTGTGCCTTGTTGTTTTCGTTTCTAACCGCTTTCTTAGTTGTTTGACCAACCCTCAGAAGTTAATGAAAACTTGTACGAGTTGAGATAACGGGAACCTTACCTTCCATAGTGGGATCTGAAACCACTCTTGGCTGGTGGAAACAGTGGACACAAGACCAACGCTCGTGCCACTGAGCCACAAGGCCCCGTTACAGCACACGAATTCATACTGAGGAGCAGTTGAGAATCGCATCAAAGTTTTTTGCGAAACTATTAGAAACAGTCCCGACATTTTCCAAAGAGTACGTGAGTCCATGAGAAAAAGAGCAGAGGCATGCATATTTGCAGGAGGTTCGCATTTTGAAAATATGCTTCAATTTATTTCTTTGTGCGTTAAGGGTGATTTCGTGTAAGCATTCCAAAATGTATTGAGATTTTATAATTTTACCGTTTAAGTACAATACATTTTTGTATAAAGTTACATTGTTTTTTCTAGTAAGTGGTCTAGCAAATTGCTAATGAATAATTCTTATTTTTTTATGCGGAAATCGTACGTCAAAGGAAAAAAATCAGGGAATCGGATTTGCTCACAAAAAAATTATGACTTTAGAAAAAGCATTGGCGTATCACTTTTCTCTTTAAAACGATTCAGTGCAAATGCCGCACGAATGCCACTGGCAAGAATGAAAATTGATGTTGTACAGCAGGAAATGCCTTTCGAAGCATAGAAAATGCTTTCGTTTCACAAAAATATCCAGGGTCATACCAAAGTTATCATGAAAAAAAGAGTTTTTTTTATGTTTAGCACCCTGAAGTTCAAAAGTTGAGACCTTGAAGACATATGTTCATATGAAGTTTTCTGCTCGAAATGGACCCAAATATAATCTCTGTATTGCGATTATTTGAGGCTGAATTTCATTAAGTCATATTTATTATTGACCCTAACTCAAGTTGAGAAATATTCATTAACTTGTAGAAAAAATTGTGTCTGCTTCACAGTAAGAAGCATTTATTTCTAGCAAGGATTTTAATGCATTTCGGCAATATATTTTGTCAACTTCAGGCTTCCACAGAAATAAACTTATCATCACTGACGTTGACGTGATGTTATGTTCATTTTTGTGAGAGCCTGAAGATGGCAAAACATTTTGCCGAAATGCATTGGTGATTTCGTTCCTAGAAATAAATGTTTTTTACTGAGAAGCAGACTTAATTTTTTCTACAGATCAATTAGAACTCCGCCTGACATGGACTACTTTCATAATCTATTCATCAACTGTTAAGTGGAAAGGAAACATACATTGCATTAGCAGTAAATGAACGAACATAATACAAACAATTCTACCGTTTCCTGAAAATATACCTTCGAAAGTAAATGGTCTGGCTATTTGATTCATTGGAAATATTGAGAATCCATTCTGTAAACAAATAACTTATTTATAGGCTCATATGCATTGTTTTCGTTCGTTATGACAGCATATTATTCCAATGTTCCGTTAAAAAGTATTTCAGTGGCGAAGATGTACGAGATAATCCCCATATTCGTTCAATCAGAGCTTACTTTCGTTCTTTCGTTATTCCGGTAATTGCGAGAGAGTGTTCCGAACAGTATTATGCAAATGAAATTCCTTAATAATGCCTATATAAAACTCCCAACCCCTACTTTAGCGGTATATTTTCCCATTCTCCGTTCATATTTCAAACCGTTTCGCTAATTTCTCTTTGCCATATTTTCATGCCGTCTGCACAGGGATATAGGTACTCATTTTAATGAGCGTGGTTTTTAATGAAGCGTAGTCAAGGAGGAAGAAATCCTATACCTGTCTACGGAAGCTGGGGAATGAATTTTCTCTTGAATATTTGAGTCAAACATGCATCCGCTAACAAGTTGACGTTTTCCGATTTCGTTTCCATTTGAAAACATTTCACGATCCATTAATTCCTGAATATATTGATTTTAAGTAATGAAATAAACGTTTCCAAGTTGAGGTGCTGTACAGAACACTGCTTCAAGTTGCAGGAGTCTAGAGCCTTCATTTCTGGCCGATCAATGAGGTTGCTGTCGAATACGACAAATAATCGCAAAAATGGTATTTGTATATACTGGGTGATTCACTATAAATTTTCCATCCCTTGTCATTGTTATTATTGCCAATAGATAAAAAATCAGATGTAAGAGTTCTGTGGTTATGAGTGAATTTTGATAAAATGCTATCAAAAATACAGTGGAGTGCAGATTTCAGGGTATATATTTCTCAGAGAGGATATCCTGTATCAATTTTTGGAATGACATTTTTTTCCTGATTTCAAAAATATACCATATGTTACCCCTATCTTATACCATTTTGGAGTTATTAAATGTCGAATAACCTAATTAGACTAGACATGTTTTTTGGGTAACCTTCCACAGTCTGAAAATGAAAATATAATCAGGAAAATCTATACGAAGGTTACCCAAAAAACATGTCAAAAAACGTTGTTCCCCCACAAAAAACCACATTCATTCAATACTAATTAGACTAGTTGTTACTGTAAATACCTATCCTATGAAAGTAAACATTTTTGAAGTAAGCTATGACAACTATACTATGTTTGTTGAGTGTTGAGTGACATTCCTTCAATGGAATAATCAAAATGGTTCAGAGTGAGGAAGAAAAATTTCAAATATATATACAAAAATAGATAAAGATTTATTTAGGAAATTTAAATACCATGATAACTCATAAAAGATGTTTAATGTGTCCTCCATTATTGTCAATGCATAATTGGGAAAGTCTGCTCATATTCATAAGTGCATTGGAAATTGCTTCATTATTGACATTCAGAATCACTATTTCGAGTCGAATCGTGTCTTTAATGAGTTGAATATTATTATTATTACTTTAATAGAATGGGATGGCGACCGTTGAATCAATTTGAGCTGTTGGAATTGGCGGGAGTTCGGTCAGTGTTTTGAATAAAACAAAAAATTTAAAATACGTTTAGAAACTTTTATTACTTCATCTTCAGGACTCTGAAGTAAAAATAAACATAAAACATATAAACAAAATCATACATTTCAAAATTGAGTTATCAAAAGGTTTCAGAATAAATATAAAAACGTAGGGCAAGGGTAAAAGCTGAAGAAGCCAGGACAGAGCAATGTTATGCAGGTACATAAAACGTTGAGTTAAAATAAGGGAACATAAACCCATCAACGAGATATGAACACAATGATGAATGAAATCCTAATTACAGTGTAATGATACTTACATTCAGGAGTGGTTTTTCTTGTTAACATATTGTAACGAACCTAGGCCAGACCTGTCGCCTCCCGCGTCGCCATCGACAGCGATGAGATCATCCCCGGAGATATTCGAGAACCATCCAGTCCCTCTTCCGCGTAATGCAACGGTCAATATTGGAAACAATTGGAACATGCCGTCGCCAACTGGAAGAATTCGAAACATCGAGAATGCTGTATCGGAGATAAATAGACAGCCCTCAAGAGGAGGACAGTCTGAACGAGCCCATACCATCGAGCCATACAGTGGCGTAGTAATATAAATTAAGTTGTAGATTAAGGTTAAATAAATTACTTAAACCAAGTTAAGTTTATTTACGTTACAATTGGTGTCGGAAGGAGATTTTGAAAATAAACAAGTGATCGTGGAGGATAGTCAGAAAATAAATTGATAGACCTTTTGTACGCCCAAAATAGACAGTGGCCCGGTTTTCGCGAAGGGACAATTGTGCGTGGGAATATAAACTGATACACTGTTCGCGTGAAACAGAAAATAGACAGTGGCCCGGTTTTCGCGAAGTGGACAATTGTGCGTGGAATATAAACTGATACACTCTTCGCGTGAAACAGACAATAGACTGGTGGCCCGTGGAAAGAATTCGCGAAGTGAATTTTAACAAACTGATAAACTTTTCGTGGAAACAGACTGATACCTCGTCAAAGACAAAATGTGTTCAAGAAAAGTGCGCCTTGCGGACTTGAAGGTAGCGGAATTGAAACAGGAATTGGAGGAAAGGGAGCTGGAAACAACGGGTAAAAAAGCAAGTACTCCAGGAAAGACTTGCAGAAGGACTTATAAAGAAGGTGAGGACCCCGAAACATTTTATTCGAAGTTCCTGGAGGTGATTTGAGTCCGATAATAGAATCTTTGAAAGAAGAGCTGCAACAAAATTCGAGGACTTTGGAAGAGAAGCTTGAAGAAAATTCTAGAAATCTGGAAGAGAAGCTTCAAGAAAATTTATAAATCTGGAAGAGAAGCTTTAGAAATCTGGAAGAGAAGCTTGAAGAAAATTCTAGAAATCTGAAGAGAAGCTTCAAGAAAATTCTATAAATCTGGAAGAGAAGCTTTAGAAATCTGGAAGAGAAGCTTCAAGAAAATTCAAGAAGCCTGGAAGATAAGCTTCAGAAAATTCAAGAAGCCTGAAGATAAGCTCCTAGAAAACACAGAAGGCTTAAAAGAACTCTGTGGTGTGGCGAATCGTCTGGGAAAAGAATGGGAACCGTCGAGGCAGAGATGGACAAGATGAAGGAAATAATCAGCGATGAAATCAAAGACGGAATCGAGGCAGAAATGGACAAAATAAAGGAAACGATCAATAAGTGGAAAAGAATTAATAGTGCGCCCCCCCACAGAGATGGTTAACGAAAAGATGCTGGACTTGGGTTTGAACTTGGATAAAGTTCAAGAGGGTATAAAAGATGTCAAGGTCATTTCTGAAATAGGAAGCTTTCCATGAAGCCGCCTCAATTTGACGGAAAAACTCCATGGGAAAATTAACGCCGACAGTTTGAAGCAGCGGCCAAAGCAAATGGATGGAATGCAGGGGAAAGAGTTAGCACTAACACTTGCATTACGTGGAGAAGCGACGAATATTCTACAAACTCTTTCCGCCCAAGAACAGGAGGACTATGATCAGCTGATTAAACATCTAGAATTACGATATGGCCACGCCCATTTGGAACACGTATACCACTCCCAGCTGAAAAATCGCTTAAAATCGGGCGAATCCTTACAAGAATTCGAAACTGACATTGCACGCTTGGTTCGTCTCGCATATCCAGCCATACCGAAAATGTAATGGAGCGATTAGCGGTTCAGGCATTCTTGGATGGACTCCGTGACCAAGAAACCAGACAAGGTTGATATTAGCTCGTCCAACACATCTCGTAGACGCATTGGCACGAGCTTTGAATTTGAGGCAGCAAAACAATGCTGCAAAAGCCAAAGTAAAGTTCAAAACGATTGAGGAAGACTCACAGGAGCCTGCTAACTTGAAGCCGCCAAAAGAAAAGTGATGAAGGAAGTGTTGCCCTGGAAAAGACATATAAGATGCCGGAATTGTTGAAAAATTTGGGACATGTGCGTAGCAAATGTCCAACATTCATCGACTCCGATGCAGGAAAACTAAGAAAGGTCGATGAGAAGGCAACGTCGGCATGTGTCCGGCAAGCCCCGGTTAACAACGCATATGTCGCTATGCTTCAACGACAGAACAAGGGTGTTTTCGTAGACGGTCTCATCAATAACGAGCCTTGCACCATGCTGCTAGATACAGGTGCGACTAGGACAATTCTCGGGCCTTCCCTTTCAGAACACCGGAACGGTTTTGAACCGACAACTTGAAGCTACGCACAGCAACAGGAGCCAGCTACTGTATATGGCGAGCTACCGATTGAAATAATTTTGGGCAACACTAAAGTGAAACATCAGGCACTTGTAGCGGACATCGAAGACGATGAAACATCGGAATGGACATCATGAATTCCAGAGGGTTTAAATTTGGGATTTCAAAGACGGCGTCCTACGTGTCAACGGAGAGAGCTGGTACTTCATGGGAGAAGTGAAGAGTTGATCCGTGTGCGTTGGCTGAAGATGTAAGCGTACCTGAGAGGGCTGAAACATTCTGGAGGCTCGCCTGGACGGGAAGTGAGCAGTGGAGACGTGGTGATGTTCGAGCCCAAACTTCAGATGAGAAAATTTGGGACGAGGGATTGCAATAGGGAAGACCTTGTTGCGTGCTGACAAATTTGTGCCGGTAAGGGTCAGGGAATGTCAATTATTTCCAGTGACCTTGAAGAAAGGAACAAATTTTGGGGCACTGCTCGTCAGTTTCATCCGGATCCGGGCGTACGAGGTACGATTAGCCAACCCAACAACTTGCCCACAGAACTAGAGAAATTAGTTGCCATCTCTTCCAAAGACATAAACCAGCTCAACAGCCCAAACTAAGAGATTTAGTCAAAAGTACCAAGACATCTTCGATACCGGACAAGGAAAAGGGGTCGAACTAATGTGGTCCAGCACAAGATTGATACTGGGGTGCCCGACCGATCCGGCAATCAGCAAGAAGACTTCTCTTGCCAAGAAGGCAGAGGCTGACAAAATAGTCAGCGAGATGGGAAAAGAAGGAGTTATCGAACCGTCTGACAGTCCCTGGTCCTCCAGTCGTACTGGTGAAGAAAAGGATGGATCGACACGCTTTTGTGTAACTATCGCCACCTTAATAATGTCACGAAGAAGGACAGTTACCTCCCGAGAATAGATGACACCCTAGACACGTTGGCTGGTTCCACGATTTTCTCGACCCTTGATCTGAAGAGTGGATACTGGCAGCAGAACTCGCTCAGGAAGATCGAGAAAAGACTGCTTTACCATCGGCTCAGGATTGTGGCAGTTCACCGTTATGCCATTCGGCTCTGTAATGCTCCCGCCACATTCGAAAGATTGATGGAAACAGTACTGAAGGGACTTCCATGGAACACGTGTCAGTGTATCTCGACGACATAATTGTGGTCGCAGATCGTTTGAGGACCACGGAAAACTTGGAGGAAGTATTCCTGCGACTGAGGAACTCCGGATTAAGCTGAGCCCTAAGAAATGCCATCTGTTCCAAAAAGAAGTACGATACCTCGGCCACGTTGTTCTGGGGAAGGAGTAGCAGTGGATGACCAGAAGATCAAAGCTGTTAAGGATTGGCCCATCCCAAAAGACATTCACCAACTTCGAAGTTTCCTTGGTTTATGCACATACATCGCCGATATGTGCTGGATTCGCCAACATCGCTAAACCACTGACCAAGCTCACGGAAGGCCAAACAAAGTTTCAGTGGTCCGAAGAAAGTCAAGACTCATTCAGGAAGCTGAAAGGATGATCAACGCACCTATACTGAGCTATCCCCCACCCAAAGGAAATTCATTTTGGGTACGGACGCCAGCAACGTGGACTTGGAGCCGTCCTATCTCAGATCCAGGAGGGACAGGAGAAGGTCATTGGTTATTCCAGCAAGACGCTTAGCAAACCAGAGCGCAATCACTGTGTCACCAGGCGAGAGCTGTTAGCTGTTGTAAAGGGAGGGAACACTTCTACAAGTACGTGATGGAAGAAGATTCCTGTTGAGAACTGACCATGCAGCTCTCAAATGGCTCTTACAGTTCAAAAAATCCTGAGGGTCAAGTAGCACGTTGATCGAGAGATCCAAGAATTCGATTTCGAGATCGAACATCGAGCCGGAACAGCCATAAGAATGCAGATGCCTTGTCGCGAAGACCATGTCCAGATGATTGCTCACTTGCCGACGAGCAGAAGAGAAAGAAGCAACACTTTGTAGAACCGCGGCAATGGATACAACCGGAATGACAGCAAGATCCAGAAAGACCAAAGAGAGACCCCGACCTTGGCTTAGTCGTCAGCTGGAAGAAGGCACCGAAGACCATCATGGCAGGAAGTCGCAGGTTACTTCGCCGGCTGTTAAGTCCTATTGGGCACAATGGAACTCTCTTTTTTCTGGACAATGGGATCCTGGAAACGTGTTGGAGGCCGATATTGGTGGGGAAGACAGACGCCAAATAATTGTTCCCAGGAACAGAAGAGAGGAAGTGCTGCGGGAAATCCATGATGGAGTCGCCGGAGGACATCTGGGAGGACGAAGACCCTGCAGAAAGTGAGGCAACGGTTTTACTGGGCCAATTCTCAAGCTTGACGTCCAGGACTGGTGCAGGAAGTGCGCGATGCGCTGCTAGAATGGACCCGAATACGACCCAAGGCCCCGATGCGTCAGTACAACGTAGGCAGCCCGTTCGGAGAGAATCGCCATTGACATCGCCGGCCCGTTTCCCGATCCGACCACGGGAATAAATACATCCTGTGGGCAATGGACTACTTCGTAAGTGGGCGGGAAGCTCCGCCCCGCCCAACCAGGAAGCCATCACCGTCGCCGACGTCTTGGGAAAGAGTGGATAGTCGATTCGGTATTCCAATGGAGCTGCACCCGGATCAAGGCAGAAATTTCTGAATCCAACCTTTTCCAAGAAATATGTCTACTCGCTGAACATCCGCAAGAAAGAACCACGGCCCTACATCCGCAGTCCGATGGAATGGTGGAACGGATGAACAGGACGATCAACCGCCACTTGTCCAAGGTTGTTCTGACCATCAAAGAGACTGGGACCAGTATCTTCATTTGTTCCTGATGGCCTATCGATCCGCAGTACACGAGTCAACCGGTCAAACTCCTGCTAGTATTATAATGGGCCGAGAACTGCGACTGCCTTGTGACCGAAGTTTGGGATACCGCCATGACAAGACACTGCGGGAGAGGACTACGTCAGCAAACTTCGGCAGAGAATGGACGACATCCACGAACGAGTCCGGTTGAACATCCAGAGTGCCAGCGATAAAATGAAGAAGACCTAGACATAGGCCGACGCCGGAGGATTTAAGGTTGATGACCTGGTTTGGCTGTAAAACCCCAAACGTCGTCGTGGACTATCACCAAAGTTGGGGAACTCGTGGGAAGGCCCGTATAAGATCGTGAAAAGGATAAACGACCTTGTGTACGAATCCATAAGCCACCCGAGGGAAACCAAGGTCGTCCATTTCAACAGGTTGGCCCCTTACGCTGGAAACCATGACCAAGTTCGCACCCCTGCCACCGGAGGATGATATGACGTTCGAGAAGCTTTATGTCCTTGTATTCAAACGGACAGAAAGTTCTACATGGGTTACTAGAGAGGAGTCACGAGACCTTTCGAGGTGCCTGTTGACTACGCACTAGCGCACTGTGTGGCAGAAGATCTTCGAATGTCCAGGGCATCGCCGTAGTGTTCTCCAAGAAATTTGGTCAACTCCAAACACTGCGGGAGCAGAATCCAGAATTGGTGGGTGCTACAGTTGAAGAAAGGCCAGAGAAACATCACTATCTAGTCACCAAGAGGCATTCCCAAGATGAACTGTCTTATGAAGATGTCTGGAAGAGTCTCACAAACTAAGAGATACTATGGTGGACCAGAATCTGGTGGATCTAGCACCTAAAATTATCCTGTGGTATTGATGGGTTGGACTGAGAGTCATAAGAAGATGCTGGAGGCGATATTCAGATCCAGCGGCGTCAAGATTTTGGTTTGCTGTAACCCTCTTCCACGACCGATCATGAAGACCGTGGAGGTTACTTCCATCGAACTTCACGGTGCAGATATGGGGAGTCAGCAGATATCGTCACATCCAAGGATGAAATTTCGGGACGAAATGTCTTTAAGAAGGGCAATGTAACGAACCTAGGCCAGACCTGTCGCCTCCGCGTCGCCATCGACAGCGATGAGATCATCCCCGGAGATATTCGAGAACCATCCAGTCCCTCTTCCGCGTAATGCAACGGTCAATATTGGAAACAATTGGAAACACGCGTCGCCAACTGGAAGAATTCGAAACATCGAGAATGCTGTATCGGAGATAAATAGACAGCCCTCAAGAGGGAGTGGACAGTCTGAACGAGCCCATACCATCGAGCTATACAGTGGCGTAGTAATATAAATTAAGTTGTAGATTAAGTGTTAAATAAATTACTTAAACCAAGTTAAGTTTATTTACGTTACAATATAAATATAAATTTGACATAATGTATAATTACATGCACAAGTTGATACACACATGAAGCTGAACGAGTGAAATCACAATACTAGGTGAGGCTAGTCTGTTGTCTGCCTTTTTTTTTGGTATGTGTTATTCTTTATTGATAGTTGTAGGAGAAAAAAAAACAAAAGGAACAAAAACTGAAAAAAAAACCTGAACATGAGATTGAAAAAATGGAATGCTACCAATTTTAAAGTGATTCCTTTGTCTTTGATTTTCCTTATCAGGTTTAGATAAGAGGTGTTTAAGTTTTTGATATCAGATCTTTCATCGACGCATTTATCTCTTCATATTTTGTGATTTCTATCAATTCATTGAGGAGTCTTTTTTCGAAATGTTTAATATCCGATAATGTCGGTTGATCCAAAATCAAACGAGTGTAGAGTTAGCTTGGGTGTTCTGCAGGATTTGTGGTTCTTCGTGTTTTTAGAGGATTATGATATTTCCACAATCCTCTATTGCGTCTGAATTTGACTTCAAAGCTCTTCTCATTTGTCCCATGTATATTTCATTGCAATTACATGGTAATTTTAGATGATGTTGGATTTTAGTTCTTTCTTGGTCCGATTTCAACCAGTGTAGAAAGTTTTACTGGTTTTCGTATTTTGACTAATTTTTCACAGTTGTATGCTACCTTTCTACAAAGGATGTTTGAAAAATTTTGATTGGTTTCATTCTTTTTATGAAGGTTTCTTTGTTTGAATATAAATGTTTCTGATTAGAGATATTGGGTAGCAATTTTTAATAAGCATACTTTCTATTTTTTGTAGGTTTTGGGTTATTAATTTTTTATTCGATATGATGGTGGCTCTGTGTTTGAGGTTGTTTATGGTATTTATTTTTTGAGTCATCGGGTGTGATGGTTGGTAAATCTTTCTGAATATAATGTTTTGTGATACCAATCAGTTGTAATTTTATTGCTGGAGTTGATCAGTAAAACCTCCGAGAAGGGAATCTTATTATCTTTCTTCATTCTCCAAAATTTGAGTCTGTGTGATAATTGTTGAAAATTGTCATTATTTTGTGTAGTTTTCTTTTGTAAGCACAGGATGATGTCATCTACATATCTTTGAAAAAAAATATTGGAAATTTACATTGTAAAAATATTCATTCTGTAGGTCGGACATGATGATATCAGAGCAAATTGGGGATAGGCAGTTTTCCCATTCCGAAGCCAAAAATCTTCGTTTGTGGAAAAACATCATTGAAATTGAAATAACTGTTGTCTATTACAAGTTGGAAGAGTTCAATGAAATTGTTTAATGAAGTAGTGGTGTGAGGTTCTATGAAGTACCATTTTTTCTCTAATGAGATTGATTACAAGGCCTATTGGTATATTCGTGAAAAAAGTACTACATCAAATCTCATTAAGATGGAGTCGTTTGGTAGGCAATGTCTTCATTTGGTCCACAAACTCGAAAGAATTTCTAAATAATGTTCATCTTCAATGAATGCATGTTTGAGGAGATCAGCCAGAAATTTGTTGAGTTTATATAGGGTGATCCGATAAAACAAACAATTGGTTGTAATGGAGTATATTTTGTGGTTCTCTGTGAAAAATACATCTTGGGAGGAACACAACATGAGTTTTTAGATTTTCACTTGTGCTGATGCCCAAGTGTTTCTTTTAATAATTGTTCGATTAGTTTTTAGTTCTTTTTTTTAATTGTTGTAAAAAAACCTAAAATTAGTCCGAAATGCGAAACATAATGAAAAAAAATTTCAACAAAATTAAAATGGGGCACCAAGAAAGAAAAAATCCAACATCATCTAAGAACCCCATGTGCCGATTGAAAAAATATACAAAGGATAAACGGAAAGATACTTGAAAACAGAATTACGGGAAAATAGAGACTGTAAAATATACATAACCTTGAAAAAGGAGAACCCTACAAATCTTGAGCAACCTCCCCGCTTGTTTTGATCCCCCGACATTATCGAACATCAAAAAATTTTTAAAAAAAAAAGGCCCTCAATGAAATGATAGAAATCAAAAAATATGAAGATAAAGGGTTAATAAAAGATCTGAAATCAAAGACCTAAACATCTCGCATCTAAACCTGATGGGGAAAAACCGACAAAGATGAACGCCAAATTATATTTTTTTTTCAATCTCATTTGGTTTTTTTTTCGGTTTTTTCCCTTTTTTTTTTTTTTTCCTCTTACTACTATCAAAAAGATAAAAAAAAAAAAAAGGCAGACAACAGACTAGCCTCACTAAGATTTAAACCCCATTTTCAACTTCGCTGTACCCCGTGCTTGTATCCATACATTATATCGAATTTATATTCATATGTTAACAAGGGAAACCTCTTTGAATGTAAGTATCATTAATGTAATTAGGATTTTTTACGGTTCGTATCTCATTGATGGGTTTATTTCCCCTTTTATTTCAACTTGTTTTATGTATGCTTTAAAGTTCCCCCTTTTCTTTAGCTTTTTTTCCTTCCCAGATGTTATATTCTTTTCGGAAACCTTTTAATGACCAATTTTAATATGTATGATTTTGTTAATATGTTTTATGTTCTTTTACTTCAGAGTCCAAGATGAAGTAGAAGTTTGAAATAACATTTTAATTCGTCGGTTTTCAAAACAGTGACCGAACTCCCCCAAATTTCAAAGCCAAATTATTTTTAAAATATTTTTTATTAACAATGCTTTTAGAACCCTCAAAAAAATGTTCCATAGGGCCGTCCGACTGTTGGGGGGGCCAGTTTATATTTTAATTATTTAACCATATTGAGAATACATTATTCAAATGTTCTTTGGGGGGATACTGTGGGGTTGCCCCCCCTTGCATCCAAATCATACGGGCATTTTCGTTAAAAAAAATTTTAAAGAATTTTTTCATTTGGGGGTAAGTTTTTTTAATAACTCCTGTTGCTACAAACTGATGCTTGGTTATGCCTAATATTTTACCAGTCGACGTATTCACCATGAATTTTCTGAATAAGTAACTGATACCCTTTTTCCAACGTCACAAATCTGAGATCGTTTAAAAATGAAAACCCGGGGAAAAATTATTTCCTTTAATTTTCCACCCCCCAAAAAAGGGCAGAGGTATATGACCGTTCAGGTATTTTTTCTACGCGGTGGAAAGGGGGAAAATGTGAAACGGCACCCCCCCAAAGTGTTTTTCCCCAATCAGCAAACAGAGAACTTTTAATCATATTTTGTCGGGGAACAGATAATTAAAAAATACATATCACCAACATTTGGGTTTTGAAAACAACAGTATTGAACGATAACAATCCATTTTCCAATCTCGCCCCTTTTTTTATATTCTGCTGTTTTTTTTTTTTCAAACCACCATGAAAATACACCCCCGGGATGGAATGTTTCTGTCCCTTTTTATCCGAATCCAGTCACTTTTTTCCCACTCATTCTGAGCAGGTCACCCGAAAAGGGGGTGGCGCTTCTTTTTTTTGTTCCATCTTGCTTTATGCCTGACGCCCCGTTTTCCATTATCTCCTTTCCGAATCCCAGTAATTTGTTTCGTTTTCCGTTTTCCGGTTTCCTTTATCCGGTTTTCCCGTTATACCGTTTCCGATCCGTTTCGTTTTCCCGTTTTTTTCGTTATTCGTTATTCCGTTATTTAGTTATTTCGGCATCTCGTTATCTCGTGGTAAAAATTGATTTTACAAAAAGAATTTTTTTTAGGCGACCCGGGTCTTGTTTGATCACATAAACTCATTGATCTTGGGGGTAAAAGAGGTTTTTTTTCCATAATCAAACTAGTTTCATGAAGTGAACTATGAAAAAAAACAGATCATTGATCGGAGGGGTCACCAGAAGGAGATATCAAAGCAGATGATAAGAATCATTTCCACGCAAGGAAAGGTTTTGATGACAAAACCCCCGAGAAAGTGAGAAAATTCCCCTTTGAGGTTTTTTTTTTTTTATCCTGCACCTAAAATTATGAAATACCGTCTGCGAGGATGAAGAGAACAAGGGGGGGATGCACATTTATATGTATTATGTCCATTTTTATATGTAACGCTGTATGTAGTTACGGATCCAACTTCAGCACTCCACTCCCTCTCCGATTTATATCCTAGAATTTAGTATCTATAATGAAAACGCACTTCATTGAATTTTGATAAGATTTCTTGATTAATCAACCAGTTTCACTAATTAAAATTCCATGAAAAAATTAAAGAATCTGTTTTTGGGGAACTAAAGAATCGTAAATAGGAAATTTTTAAATTTTGGGGAAGGTTTTCGATTTGAATGTACCAAACTTAGGGATATATATATATATATATGGTCATTCATAGTAGAATTGAATCGCCAAAAAAGTTCCCGGGGAATTTATTTTAGAAACGTATAGCAACCTGAAAATTCAAAGGTAAATTGGGTTTTGTTTTGAGTATACCCAAATTTGGGGGGAATGATACTTTTTTGCTGAGGCAGGGGTTCCGGCTCTACGCACAAATAAAATTATCTATATGAAAGAATGTATTAAAAGTAGGGTGAGGTTTTAAAACGGGTTGATCGATTACGTGGGCACAAAAAAGTTTCCCGGGCCCTCACTAGGCTAATGGTCAGAATAACCCTCCGAATTGAGGGGAAACGAGTTATGAACATATAAGAATTTGAGGCAACATAACTTGGGGATCATTTAGGTGACAAACAGATATTTTCCGAAAATTTTTAAACCCCAAAATTTTGGGGGATATACTTAGGATCTCACAATGTCAAAAAAATATATATTTGAATAGGGATTATTCCAACAACAGCTCAACCCTAACCGATTATTTTTTTGGGAAATAATTACCATCGAATTTTTTTTCGAACACAAGTTAAAACTCGTTTCATTACGGTTTCCTTTCACCTATTTTTTACCCTTTTTCTTCAATTAAACAGCTTCATTGAAGAACAGAAAGAAATACACAACGGGGAAAAAATTGAGGGTCTATACTTTGGGGCTATCTAAAAAAGGAAAAAAAAAAACAAGCTATTTGAGAGAGATGGATTGAAACTCTTCCAGATCCTGCTACCATAAGAGGGGGGAGCTGATGTTCAGATGATCACACAAAAAAAACAAAGAAACATTAAAATCAACCAGAAATTAATAATGTTATAAGACCAGAGGGTTTGTTGGGCTAACAAAACCCATTTATGGTCACATGGTAAAATCTTTGGAGAGTTCCGTACTCTTTTTTAACCTAGCTTTTTTTACAGAACCCCTTCCATGTTATCACCATGAACTGATTTTTTTTTAAATTTTTTGAATCCTCACTTTGGTCAGAACCCGGAAAGGGAGATTGTCACTACATAGAAAAAAACGGAGATGTCCATTGTAGATATTTTATGAGAGAGCCCCCCCTGCATATGAGATTGATGTCTTTTTCCAAAACCTTTTTGGCTCGAATGAATTAATTGATGCTGCGATGAATCGAAGAGAATACCGTGGAATATATACAGGGTGTAATCTAACCTTGAAACCGTGAATGACACCCAAATGCCATTCAAAATGAATTACAGTAGAAAATCTGAAGAAAAAGAAAAGTTTTGTTTCTGTAAAATTTAAAAAATATGGGGTTTCCGTTTTTTTTATTTTTATTTTGAATTTGAATGCAATTTTAAATTAAACTCGACATCTGGAAAATGTAGAATGTTTTAACCCTTGTGGGTAAATTCAATTGCAGGCTACCTGAGATAGATATTCAATTTTAAATGAAAAAAAAAGACCTTTTTTATATTCAAATTGGTGATAAAATTAAATTTTGCTTTTTTACTCTGAGGAACAAACGACAGAAATAGTATTGAAAGGAAAAATTGCAATTTTAAATTTTATATCACGACCAAATGTAGTGACTCAGAACAACATGAACTGACACTGAACACTTGTCAAGCAAGATTCTCGCATGCACGGTTCACAAACCCCCCTAGGAACAAAAGTTTTTTGTTTGTAATTGAGGTAATGAAAGATCCTAATTAGAAAAACCCAAACAGAAAACAGAGGGTGCGGGAGAATTGATTGAAAATTAGTGTTTACCTCTTGAAAATTTGCCCTTTTTTCCCCAAAAATTATTTATATCATATTAATATTTCTAGAAAAAAAACGCCTAAAACATTTTTCATTTCAGATATGACAGGATTCATCCAAAACCAACCAGAATTGAAGTTCACTACTTTAATCATAAATGTGAGGGGGATTGTCTTCAAAATACTTTTGAGTTTTAAGAACCAGCAAATGAAAAATATTCAATTGAATTTGCACATCGCGACTCTTTCAATTGGTTTTAAATTATGATCATTCATACACCCCCCAATCAGAAAACACTAGTAAAACAACAAAAAACTCGTTTGGGAGACAGCTTTGAAACCGTTTATGCAAGAATCTCGCCTTACAATTGTCCTGTGTTCAGTTCACGAGTTGTTCTGGGGTCACTACTACAATGGTACGATATAAAAATATTAATCGCGGATGTTTTTTTAGAATTTTTTTTGCGTTTGTGCGTTTGTTCCTAAAAAGGACTGGATAATTATGATAAGTGCCTCAAAGCAGAGTATGAAGTCAACTTTTTCCAAATTTATCATCAGATTGGTATAACAATGTTTTTTTCCCACTTGAAATTGAATGTCATCCCCCGCCCTGAATGGCAATTTACCACACAATCAGTTCATTATTCTACATCAATCAAAAAATCGAGTTGAATGTTTATTGCATTCGGAAATTGCAAAAAAACAGGTGAAATTAGGGAGAGCGCTACCCAAAAAAAAAATTTAAAAGAACAAAACATGTTTTCAATTTTTTCTTTTAATTTTCTACAACGATGGGACATACACTCGTCATTCACGGGTGGTGAATTTCACCTTCTTAAGTCCACTTCCATAACTTTTTGAACTGTTCAAAAGCTAAAATGAAAGGGGCGGTAAATCATTGTTTATTAACGACCCGAACTTCCATGACCTAGGGGGGATCGATACATTTCCCGGACCCAAATGAAAGATACGTTTAGTTTGGGGAAAACGAATTATCGGAGAAAAAAGAGTACACCAAGAACAGTTTATTTCTTTAAGTTTCAAAACAGTAAGAATTAGTTCTTCAATCTTTGAAGGTGCT
>JAFIRS010007932.1:0-20781 GCA_018342105.1 Gonioctena quinquepunctata | reverse complement strand
ATGGCGGCTCTAGATTATGATTATTTTGTCAAAATTGAAGGTTTCAAGATGGCGGCCCAAAAATGGCCGATTATGGTCCGATTCTATTTAATATTGGAGAATAATAGTTAAAAAAATTTAATAATAATAATAGTTTGAAAAACTAAAAACACCGTTAATAGAAAACTAAACTAAAAGTTGAATGAATAAAAAGTTAAATACTAACACGCTTTTATAGAAATCAGACTTTAGAAAATAAGAAAAAAAAAATTGTATTTAAAAAAAGCGTGGGGTGCATGGTATCAATAATTATATAGTACATTTCACACCTAGGGCAGTAAAGTAAGAAATGTCTCAGATCACAGGTAAATGTTGGCCGAGGCGATACCATGCACCCCACGCTTCTCTTTAAATAAAATACATTTTTTTCTTATTTTCTATTTTTTTAGTCTGGTTTTCTATAAAAGCGTGTTTTTTAGTTTTTTTAAACTATTATTTATTTATTATACCTGCATCATAACTTCAATAACAATGCTTGAAATGAATTTTAGTTCAGTGTATAATGTTCCATATATTTTAATACATCTAATCAGGTATGTAATGGACATCTGATGTCATGTCTCATTGACAAGAAATAGGAATTGTTGTTTACAAGCTTATTTGACAGTTTAATAATTTTTTTTTTATTGGTGCCCCTTTTTACCCATTTAAAGCACGCCTCAGCGTGTTTAAATCGAACTTTAAAAAACGCGCGTTTTTTAAAGGTAACCATGACAACATCAACAAATCGAGAAACGTAAGTCTAAATGACAAATTTTGATTATTGATCTGACAGGAGTACCTTGTAACTTCAAAATATTACTAACAATTCGTTCATTTATATGTGCTCCTCCATCCATTTGATGAACTTTTCATATTCTTTTTCATATATATCACTGGATTTTCGCGGTATTAACCGCGATTCTGCCTCACTATTCAAAAAAATCGATATTAGAATAATTCATTTTTGAGCTCTGGGACAACAAATATTGATCTTTGGTAACAAATTGCAAATGAATGTTTTCTCATTTCCATGACAACGAAAGGTATACTGATGTCACATCACGAATTCAACCTTCTTGCATTATTAGTTCTTATTTCTATTTTTTGTAGTAATGATACCAGTATATATGATTTCAAAGTGCACCAATAAAAAAAAATAGCGTAAAGTATTCGTGGATAACTGGTCTTAAAAACACTTGCTCTATTTCGAGCACTCCGGCTGCGCCGTCGTGCTCGAAAAATCGCGCGTGTTTTAAAGCCCTTTTTATCCACTTATACTTTAATATACTATAAAATGTTTGGGAATCAAGGAGAACTCTCATCCGAAATTTTAAAGTTAGCCGATGATGCCGATCAAAATTGATACCAGAAAAATCCAGAAATTCGTTGTATAGAGAATATGAAAAGTTAATGCTATGGATCGGGAAGAAACAGACTCAAATTGTTGTTTTATATTTTTGATGTAATTTGACACACAAATAAAAAGTTGCACTTGTTTTTGTTACCTAGGCAACCTTTAAAACACGGCGGATTTTAATCTTGAGATTTCGCACGCTTTTTAGTTCATAAAACAAGGATTATGATGGAGGCATGATAAAAAAGTAATTTCTAACAATCTCGAGCCAAATTGCAATACATAAATGGATAAAAACATGGCATTCAGTAAACACCGGGCCTGAATTTTCAGCGATACCAACGTAAAGTGAACAATCATGGTGGCGCCCATGGCTGAGAAATATTTCACTATACTTTTTGAGGTCTGTGCTGTGAGCTCAACCAGTAGCGGCGTTAGGGTAGGGCGCGGTTGGGCGACCGCCCAGGGCGCCGGATATGAAGGGGCACCGCAGGCGCATCTTTATACAGGGTGTTATGTTATTACGTGGCCAAACTTGAAGGGGTGATTCTTCGAGTAATTCCAAGACGAAGAGTTCATATAAACATAGATCCGGTAATGCTTCGTTTTCAAGATACAGGGTGTCAACATTCTCTAAACTCTAAATCAGATATAGATGGTTGTATGCTGAGTGATGAACTCGTAAGTCTGAAATCATTTCTGCCTGATCAAAATGTGGTTACTCCTGTTTTTGTTTTACATCTTATTAAAGATCGCAACTTACAAGAACTATATTCAAATGTATGGATAGCATTGCGAATATTATTGACTATACCCGTAACGGTTGCTAGTGGGTAGGGGAGTATTTCTAAGCTTAAGCTTATCTGATCGTCAATATCTCAATCTAGATTGACAAACTCGGCAACTTTGTCAATCGAAAATGAAATTGTTCAAAACATCGACTTTGATGACCCAATAAAAGAGTTCGCCGATAGAAAGGCTAGAAAAGTTTTTTTTTTTAATATATGGTTATTTCTTTTAATAAATGGTTATTTCGTTATATCCTTTGTGTTTTTTCGTATTGGTTTGAATTGCAGTTAGGGGGCGCCGTAGAAAGTTAGGGGGCGCCGTAGAAAGTTAGGGGGCGCCGTAGAAATCCCGCCCAGGGCGCTGATAGTGCTAAAACCGGCACTGAGCTCAACCCAATCAAGCCTCAATTTCTATTGCTCAAAAAGTGTTGCCCAAAGTCAATGAATATACACGATGAAGAGATAGCCGAGTTCGTCGATTTTATCTGCTTCCTCTCCCTCTCTGCCAGCGAAGTGTGACGTCACCGCGGCATCACTACGGTTGGTTTGCCATAAGAGACCATGCATTTTTCACGATTTTTAAAACCTTTTATTTTGGTATTTATATCTGTCGATTATTTGGGTGTTTCTGGTTGCTGTGTTGCTTTACTTTTGCTCCATTGAATTATTAACTCTAGATGGCCACGTTTTCTGTGGATAACCCATAAATTGAACTGATGCTTAGCGCCTTTTAAAAGTCATTTCGTGAGAGGGCACTTCGTTGTTTCGTTTTATTGAGAATATTTGCGGAAACTTTGGGCCCATTCTAATAAATAGGAATTAATAAGTTTTCTCGATAATTTGGGTGCATTTTTGAGAGCTTGTTGATGGTTCTTACGGCACATTTTCTTCCAGGCATGATCTGAAGTAAAAACAGCTTGAACTAACACTACCTAAGGAATAATGTCAACCCTTCAGCATTTCTCGAGAGCTATATTTACCTCAAATATTTTCAATAAATCGAAAAACAGTTTAAAAAAAATAAGTGTCCTATCACGAGGTGTGCTTCAACATGCAACAGTCGATTCAATTTTTACTTATTCTCGACAAACTATAGATGCTTATGGCACTAGAAATCCATTGAATCGAAAGTCAAATGATTCAGCAAACATAAACGACGGAAAAATGTTACCAAACGCTGTTAAAAAGTACAAAAATACATGGGCACTTATGGCAGATGAACCGTCCAGGATCCTGGGGACGTCAAATGACGATGCAAATCCGCGAGTGTGCAGAAATTTGGTCAATGTACCAAAATAGGAAATAAGCCATCCTTTTCATTGTGTATAATAGTTGGTCCAAAGTAACCTCAGAAGGTAGTACTCTTGAAAAAGAACAGAAACTGTGGGATCTCGACAATCTCATTATTGGAAGCATAGATATGATAATAATTGACATGGGAGCTAAAGAGTCACCTGATTGCTCTGAAGAGGAAGGCTGTAATAATTTAATAATTGATTTAAAGCTGCCAAAATTGCAATTCCTCCTCCACAATTATTTTTAGATATTTTTTCAATTCTATCTACAGGGAAAAGGAACTGATAAGGTTTCCGGGTTTTCTTCGATATACAGAAACCTGAAAATTTATGGTTACTTCTGGTTGTGTTGGTTTGACGGAAATATTTCAAATACATTCCGAAATTCAACTTATAAGTTTGAAATATTCAAAAGGAATGTACGGATCAATCGAGCTCATCATGAAATGTCCTGTATACCTACTTCTCACTTGGGTTATGTACAAAATCACTAGACATTATAATCTTTGGAGTATCTCGAATTCTACTAGTTGAAAAAAAAATCAGCAAACGTCCCTTCGTTTGACGCGCATCTCGCTATTGGCAACCGCGATCCACTCGTTCCTCGAACTGTCGAACCACGTCAACCCCAGATTATACCGCCCGTTCAGATTCGCGTGCTGGCAGTGCGAAAACCACCACCCGCCCTCGTAGTTACTGGCGCAGTGCGTATTGGAGATGTCCCTATCGTTGTCGACAGTGGAGAATTCCATCGAGTTTTGATAGTCGAAAGCGTCGCTAGCGTTTCCGGCGTACCTTCCGATATGCAACTTGAAGCCCATGGCATAATCCGCCACCCTGAAGTCTTCGTAGTTCGCTTGCCAATATTTACCGTAGATGTCCTTCATGTTAATCTGGAGTTGGGAGCAGTTCAGCTTCGTGAGCAGGTATAGATTTCGGTTGCCCAACCAGTGCTCGCCGGTCGCAGAGCCGAAGCCGTTGGAGTACTCGTTCCAGTTGCGGTTGAAGTTGATGGAACCATCGTACCTGCGCTGGACGGTGGTCCATCCGTTTTCGCAGCGGGCCAGTATTGGTTCGCTTTCTCCGGGAGAGATGAGGTAGATTCCCGGGGGGCCTTCCACTGTGCTGCAGTCTTTGGGGAGTTTGTTGACGATGCTTTTGTATTCGCTTTCGAAGGATCTCAGCTCTTGGACTAGGTGGATGGTGGACTTGGTCGCGTTGAGGTTTTTCGAGCTCGATTCTGCCTGAAAGAAGAAGGCAAAGTTGGAGTGTGAAGTTATATATAGGTAGAAAAATAACGCTTCGTTCAAAAATGAATACACGTACGTTATTTAAATGTTTCATCAATGTAAGGAACACCCATATATAGGTATTAAGTACCAATATTGATAATAAAGACAGCAAATGTGAAGCCAAAACAAATGAAGCATGACGAACGCATGCGCGAAAATGGAGGCGTGACATGTATTGCTTGATGTTCAGTTGCTATCAGCGACATAACCTTAATCTAGACCGCTAGAGGTCATATCCCCACCACTCGAAAAATGCATCCAAATAGAATTTACGTGAACGTGTCTGCGCAAAGCGCAGAAAGCACAAATAATGTCATTTGAGACATTGACATCTAACGAGGAGCCATTATGTGATTTTGAGTCGTCACAGACACAAAATGCGCATACTTTGAAAGCTCTTTGATATCTTGTAATTGGATGAATTCTCATCATACAGGATCAGCAGTCTAGATTAAGGTTATGTCGGTGGTTGCTATAACTACGCGCTGCCAATATGACAAGGAAAGACATATACCGGGTGACAATGGGACTAGGGCCATGCCTATATCTCCTTCAACCTATTTGAATGGAATTTTTTACATAGATATGAGACACAATTTCGCATTGACAGACATATGAAATGAAAATGGCCGACTTCCGGTTTCGCTAGAATAGCCACCAACTTCTATTTTTCAAATGGAACACCCTGTATGTTTGATGTTTTTCGGATTCTACTGCTCAAATTACATACGACAGTGTTGCCAAATTTTTATTTTTCAATTGAAAAAAAAAATAATTTCTCAATTTTTTTTTAGCCCAGGAGGCCTTGATCAAGTTGAAAGCTATACTAAGTTACTTCAGTAACTCATAGTAATAGTCATTTCATCGATAAGATCAATAAATCCTACAGCAAAAATTGAAATTTTCTGCTTTTAACTTTTTAGCGAAAAAAATCGTTTTTTCAAATGTTACCTACCGCGGGCCATCTAGCCATTCGATAGAGAATTTAATTACCAATTCAACGATATACATTATGTACCACTTTATTTTTGTTCAAAACGTAGAGAGCCATCTAACAAAATGAAATCAATCTGAAAAAATTGGTAGGTAACATGACATCTATTCATCCTTTCAAACTTTACTTCAGAATGGTAACAATGAATTACCAAAAATAATCGACTTGACAATATGTAATGATCATAAACCCATTACAGAAAAGATAACTTTAATTTAATCAAACTGTTTGAATAAATCTAACGACTGAAACAGTGAAACATTCAAAGTCATTTTATTTATTAATGACCAATGATTTGTTCGAAGTGTTGCCCGTTTTCCCTAACACATAGACTAGTTCTATTTATTGTACACCTCATCACATTTATCAGTTCGTGAGCAGGAATTTCCTGAAATGCGCGCTCAACTCTATCTCTCAAGTCCTCCAAAGAAGTATACTTTGGATTTTATGTGACCCCATAAATAAAAATCAGTAGGGGTTAAATCGGGCGATCTGGCTGGCCATCTGATTGGACCATTTGTTCCAATCCATCTTTGGAAATATGTTTGAGTCATACTCGAAAAAATGTCCATTACTTATAATTTTTCAGATCATTCTGTAATATCATTTCAGTTTCAGATTCTACTCCCTAATCTGACTTTTTTTTCGAGTCTTATCTATTTCCAAATTTTTCTGAGATATTTTTTTAATTAATCTTTTCTAAAACTGAATTACGTCATCTGAGAGTTAGAAAAAAACTCAAGTTTCAGCTGTAACTGCAGAAGTATGAACATGTTCAAAAATTCATTAATATATCTGGCTGCAAAAATATATAACCATCTTCCATGGCACATAAAAAATATTGAAAAGTATGAACGCTTTAGATCATCTGTGAAGAATATTCTTTGTGATCTAGTTCTTTATAACGTTCAGGAATTCTTTCAGGCCACTTTTCAGTAACCTCACTCAATAGAGATATCCAACAGTTTTTTTTTTGTTACTGTAAAACCTACATCAGGACCTACACAGACTTAGTTTCAATATATGTATATGTGATGTGTATGTGGGTGTATATATGTGTGAATGTGCATATATGTGTATGTATGAATATGTGTACATATGTATGTATATTGATGCGTTGTACATGTATTTACACAAGTATTTTATATCTGACTCATTGCATCCTTTATTGCGACTATGTTTTTTTCATATTGTGTAAATATTTGGTATATATGTGTATGTGTGTACATATGTGATTTTGTAAATATGTACATATCTATCCTAAGACCTTATACTATTACTTTCTTACTTATTATTTGCCAATAAGAATTAATTTTTGATTTTTTAATCGGATCATTTCAATTGGGTAATATTACCTACTTCGATTTGTTATACTGGGAAAAGAAAATTGTAGTGTGTGCCGAGACCAGAAAAGAGCAAGACAATCTTTTAATTTGACAAGCAGTGATTTTCATGGCGTTTCTGTCAAAATGGATAATAATACATGTTCAAATTTAATTTTTTTATAGAAACTTGCTTTTATTTTAGAAACCAGACTATTTAGGTGAAGGAACATGATACATCATTTGAAAGAAACTTTCATTGTCTTTCAGGGTATTCGATAATATACAGGGTGTTCCTTTGAAAAAATTACTTTTGACCAATTTTGTATCTATCAGAAAAATCACAAATTTTGAACGACCCTGTATAATGGAGAACGAAGTACCTCAAACATAACTAGTGCACAGAATAATGCTAAACTAGGTAGGTATAGGGAAGTATTATACAAAAATGATCGTAAAGCACTATCAAAGCAAAAAATGCAATAATATACTGGGTGTCGCATTTAAAATATCAAAGTTTTCAATATAAGCGGTAACGTCGCAGCGCTGAAAATATTGTAGATCGATAAAGCACAACTGATTTCCTAAGGAAATAAATTTTCAAAATGATCCTGTGTCTCGTTCTCCAGAAACGTCTAATAGGCCATCGAGTTTGGGACACCCTGTATAAATGCATTGTAAATGCGTTAGATCATCACATATTCCCGACCGAAATGTTTTTCAGCCATCCATTTTATGGAATGTAAATATATTCCTCGGATTGCTTGAATTCTCATCGATTAATTTTTTTCATGGTTGAAAAATAAAGTTTCAATTGCGTCGTCTACTCCATAGTTCAATTAGTATTCAAACGAGATCATTCGTGATTTTTTATCAGCGAAAATTAGCTGGGAATTACGCGATTAAAATAATAAAAAGTAATCTGCTACCAAAATTAAACGCCACTTAATCGTTAAATTGAAAAAAAAATCCAACCACTTTTCTCATTGTTCTGGACATGGTGGAATTTTTTCCATAAATTAGTGATCTCGCCTATTGCAATGGAGCGCTCAACAACATTTTATACAGAGGTGATTCTGAAAAAATTTAAAGAATATTTGGAAAAGTAATATACAGGGTACGTCAAGTTTACCGCGATTATTAAATTTCGTAGGATCGGTAACATATGCAAAATATATCATTAACAGTGCTGTATTCACAAAAAAAATTGTACATATATATATAAGACACAATTTCGGATTGACAGACATATGGAAACAAAATCGCCGGCTTCCGGTTTCGCCAGAAGAGCCACCAACTTCTATTTTTCAAATGGAACACCCTGTATGTTTCATGTTTTTCGGATTCTACGGCTCGAATAACATACGACAGTGTTGCCAACTTTTTATTTAACAATTGAAAAAAAAAACAATTTTTTTTTTAGCTCAGGAGGCCTTGATCAGGTTAAAATCTATATTAATTCACATCAGTAACTCATAGTAATAGTCATTTCATCAATAAGATCAATAACAAATCCTACAGCAGGAATTGCATTTTTCTGAACGCATTTTTAACGAAAAATAGTTTTTTTCAAATGGTACCCACCGAGGGCTATCTTGCCTTTCAATAGAGAATTCAATTACCAATTCAACAATGTACATTATGTATCACTTTCTTTTTGTTCGAAACTAAAAACGATCAATTATTGAATTTGTACAATATTTTATAGGATGTCTACAAATTATGGAAAACAGTAGGTGATTAATGTCATGTCAAAAGTAAAATACCAATTTTACTTGTTTTCTCGTTTCGTTTGTGAAAAGTTTTTTTTTGAAATAGAAAATAATAATCGTTATTCTCGAAAAGATTTAAATTCAAAAGCCTTTTAGGTTTATACAAATTTATTGTTGCTTCCAGATGTGATAATTTATATATACATTTTATTGATTTATTTATTTATTTGCAGTTCCCCATATAGAAATGAGATACTGCAAGTGTGAATAAATTAAACTAAAATAGATGTTTTTAAAAAATTTAAGTGGTATATAATTTCTTATTTTATAAAGAATGCCTATAAGAGGAGATATTTTCTTCCGAATTTTTTTCAATATGCTTATTCTATGATAATTTTTCATCGATATAAAGTCCTAAAAATTTTGTTGATTTAGTGTAATTTATGATATTTTTTTCGAAATGAATGGAACTGGTGGGAGTGTCAATTGTTCTTTTAGAAATATTCATGTAGGAAGATTTATTGAAATGAATGGTCAATTTATGTTGCTGTAGCCAAATGATTTTTTTTCATATCATTATTCACGTAGTTTTGTATTTTTTTATAATCGTCCGAAAAGTACATTATTGTAGTGCCATCAGCAAATAATTTCATTCTTCCTTCTAATTTTAATTTTGAAACATTGTTTATATATATTAAGAATAGTACAGGACCAAGAATGGAACCTTATGGTACTCCACACTTTATATTTTTTAAAGAACTCTGATGATTTCCCATTTGAACATACTGTTTTCTATTATACAAATAATTTTTGAACCAATTTTTCCTCTGATTCCAATGTTAATAAATTTTTTTAGTAAAATTTCATGATCAACAGTATCAAAGGCTTTACACAAGTCCAAGGATAACATACTACATTTTTTATTATTATCAATTTGGAAATGGTAGTAGGGTGCCGTGATCATAAAAGAGCAATACAATCTTATAGTTTGACAAGCAGTGATTTTCATGTCCTTTTTGTCAAAATGGATAATAATACATATTCACATGCATATTTTTAATTTTTTATAGAAACTTGCTTTTATTTCGGAAACCAGACTATTTAGGTATACTAACATGATACATTATTTGAAAGGGACTTTAATTGTCTTTCAGGATATTTGATAATATACAGGGTGTTCCATTTAAAAAAATGTACTTTTCACCATTTTTGTATCTATCAGAAAAATCACAAATTGTGAACGACCCTGTATGATGGAGAATGAATTCCCTTAGACATAACTAATGTACAGAGCATTGGTAAACGGTAAACTACATACAAAATTTCAGCTTTGTACTAGTTCAAATACCGCACTCATAAACATTTAATTGAAGCTATGTTTTGCACAAAAAATAAGGAAATCAATTTGAGATAGGTATAGGGAAGTAAGTATCACACAAAAATGATCGTGAAGCAATAGCAAAGCGAAAAATTCAATAATATACAGTGTGTCTCATTTAAAATATCAAAGTTGTTTCTACTTTTCAGTATAAGCGGCAACACCGCAGTGCTAAAAATAATTTCGATCGATAGAGCAAAACTAATTTCCCAAGAACCAAATTTTCAAAATAATACTTTGTCCCTTTCTTCTGAAACGTATAATAGGCCATCGAGTTTGGGACACACTGTATAGTCACAAATAGTATATGCTGTAATAGGGTGGGGAGGAGTAAATGAATGTTACCATACCAATTTGGAAATTAAAAATAAAACTGTACAAGTGCAAAATGTACGTGAGTGACAGTGTATACAAAGAAGCCTCTGTATTGGATATACGTCAACTATTCTGTGTCACTGTACTCAACTGTTAGACTAGGAGGAATCGGCGCATGAGTACCGAAAACTATTCCACCTCAATTTTTTTATGCGATCCTCTTCAAATTGCCCTACTGATGATACAAATGCATGTTGCCATAGGGCAACCCCGTGCCATATTGTTTAAACCGAAATTGTTTAAACAATTGCAAGGAATTGTTATTTTTCAACCGGACAATCTTTTTTTATATTTTTTATTAAAATACAAATAAAAAAGGTCCTATGACTTTTCACGATAAAGTTAATATTTTTAGAGATATGAATTTTTAAAGGTTCAAAAAATCTCATATTTGGGTACTTTTGACCCATGAAAAATATATTAAAAAAAAAATAAAGACGAAATAATTTTTTTTTTAAATTCTCCATACAATAGTTAATAACATTTTTAATAGAGATTTGAAAAAATTTCATTGATTATACCTGTTTTTTAATTATCAATTTCGCGCGCTCACAAGTATGCATCGCTTACCTTTAAGTATCGCCGTCTCTCTCTGACTCATGCGCTGCATCGGCCTCTCTGTTTCCTGAATCATTATTTATCATTTATCTTAAAAACTATTAACTTTTTTAAGTTTGTTAAAGATTGTTAAAGAGAGCAATGTTATTAACAATTAAATTGTCTACAATTTGTTTTTGACAAATTTTTTTCTGGAATCAATTTTACAAACGTTATTTAAGCATGAATCGGAACATGTAATTAAAATTACTTTTTTATCAGTTTATATTATTTTTTTGTCATTAAAACACAAAGTAATTACATTGAATAACTTCTTCAAACGAAGGTTATAGATGTAGAAGTATGAAATAATAAAACAAGATTTAAAAAAAAGGTATTTATTTATTATCAATATCATTTTTATATATTATAACGTAAATAAACTTAACTTGGTTTAAATAATTTATTTCACACTGAATCTACAACTTAATTTATATTACTACGCCACTGTATAGCTCGATGGTATGGGCTCGTTCAGATTGTCCTATTCCACTTGAGGTTTGCCTATTTATCTCCGATACAGCATTCTCGATGTTTCGAATTCGGACAGGTTGGCGACGGCATGTTCCAATTGTTTCCAATATTGACCGTTGTTTTCCGCGGAAGAGCGCACTGGATGGTTCTCGAATATCTCCGGGGATGATCTCATCGCTGTCGATGGCAACACGTGAGGCGACAGGTCCGGCCTAGGTTCGTTACATTGCCCTTCTTAAAGACATTTCGTCCCGAAATTTCATCCTTGGAGTTGACGATATCTGCATGACTCCCCATATCTGCACCGTGAAGTTCGATGGAAGTAACACTCCACGGTCTTCATGATCGGTCGTGGAAGAGGGTTACAGCAAACCAAAATCTTGACGCCGCTGGATCTGGAATATCGCCTCCAGCATACTTTATGACTCTCCAGTCCAACCCATCAATACCACAGGACAATTTTGGAATTGCTAGATCCACCAGATTCTGGTCCACCATAGTATCTCTTAGTTTGGTGAGACTCTTCCAGACATCTTCATAGGACGGTTTATCTTGGGAATGCCTCTTGGTAACTAGGTAGTAGATGTTTCTCTGGCCTTTCTTCAACTGTAGCACCCCACCAACTTCTGGATTCTGCTCCCGCAGTGTTTGGAGTTGACCAAATTTTTTTGGAGAACACTACGGCGATGCCCCTGGACATTTGAAGATCTTCTGCCACACAGTGCGCTAGTGCGTAGTCAGCAGGCACCTCGAAAAGGTCTCGTGACTCCTCTCTAGTAACCCCATGTAGAACTTTCTCCCGTTTGAATACAAGGACATAAACTTCCGAACGTCATATCATCCTCCGGTGGCTTGAGGGTGCGAACTTGGTCATGGTTTCCAGCGTAAGGGCCAACCTGTTGAAATGGACGACCCTTGGTTTCCTCGGGTGGCTTATGGATTCGGTACACAAGGTCGTTTATCCTTTTCACAATTTTATACGGGCCTTCCCACGAGTTCCGCAACTTTGGTGATAGTCCACGACGACGTTTGGGGTTGTACAGCCAAACCAGGTCATCAACCTTAAATCCTCCAGCGTCGGCCTTGATGTCATAGGTCTTTCATTTTATCGCTGGCACTCTGGATGTTCAACTGACTCGTTCGTGGATGTCGTCCATTCTCTGCCGAAGTTTGCTGACGTAGTCCTCTCTCGCAGTGTCTTGTCCTGGCGGTATCCCAAACTTCAGGTCACAAGGCAGTCGCAGTTCTCGGCCCATTATAATACTAGCAGGAGTTTGACCGGTTGACTCGTGTGCTGCGGATCGATAGGCCATCAGGAACAAATGAAGATACTGGTCCCAGTCTCTTTGATGGTCAGAGACAACCTTGGACAAGTGGCGGTTGATCGTCCTGTTCATCCGTTCCACCATTCCATCGGACTGCGGATGTAGGGCCGTGGTTCTTGTCTTGCGGATGTTCAGCAGTAGACATATTTCTTGGAAAAGGTTGGATTCGAAATTTCTGCCTTGATCCGAGTGCAGCTCCATTGGAATACCGAATCGACATATCCATTCTTTCACCAAGACGTCGGCGACGGTGATGGCTTCCTGATTGGCAGGGCATAGGCTTCCGCCCACTTACTGAAGTAGTCCATTGCCACAAGGATGTATTTATTCCCGTGGTCGGATACGGGAAACGGGCCGGCGATGTCAATGGCGATTCTCTCGAACGGGCTGCCTACGTTGTACTGACGCATCGGGGCCTTGGGGCGTATTCGAGGTCCATTGCTAGCAGCGCATACAGCGCACTTCCTGCACCAGTCCTGACGTCAGCTTGACAATTGGCCCAGTAAAACCGTTGCCTCACTTTCTGCAGGGTCTTCGTCACTCCCAGATGTCCTCCGGCGACTCCATCATGGATTTCCCGCAGCACTTCCTCCTTCTGTTCCTGGGAACAATTATTTAGCGTCTGTCTTCCCACCAATATCGGCCTCCAACACACGTTTCAGGATCCCATTGTCCAGAATAAGAGAGTTCCATTGTGCCCAATGGACTTAACAGCCGGCGAGTAACCTGCGACTTCCTGCCATGATGGTCTTCGATTGCCCTTCTTCCAGCTGACGACTAAGCCAAGGTCGGGTCTCTCTCTTGGTCTTTCTGGATCTTGCTGTCATTCCAGTTGTCATCCATTGCCGCGGTTCTACAAAGTGTTGCTTCTTTCTCTCTGCTCGTCGGCAATGTGAGCAATCATCTGGACATGTCTTCGCGACAAGGCATCTGCATTCTTATGGCTAGTTCCGGCTCGATGTTCGATCTCGAAATCGAATTCTTGGAGTCTCTCGATCCAACGTGCTACTTGACCCTCAGGATTTTTGAACTGTAAGAGCCATTTGAGAGCTGCATGGTCAGTTCTCAACAGGAATCTTCTTCCATACACGTACTTGTAGAAGTGCTCCACCCTTTACAACAGCTAACAGCTCTCGCCTGGTGACACAGTAATTGCGCTCTGGTTTGCTGAGCGTCTTGCTGAAATAACCAATGACCTTCTCCTGCCCTCCTGGATCTGAGATAGGGCAGCTCCAAGTCCCACGTTGCTGGCGTCCGTATCCAAAATGAACTTCCGTTGGGTAAGGGATAGCTCAGAACAGGTGCGTTAATCAAAGCCCTTCAGCTTCCTGAACGAGTCTTGGCATTCTTCGGACCACTGGAACTTTGTTTGACCTTCCGTGAGCCTGGTCAGTGGTTTAGCGATGTTTGCGAACCCCAGCACATATCGGCGATAGTATGTGCACAAACCAAGGAAACTTCGAAGTTGGTGAATATCTTTGGGATGGGCCAATCCTTAACAGCTTTGATCTTCTGGTCATCCACCGCTACTCCTTCCCCAGAGACAACGTGGCCGAGGTATCGTACTTCTTTTTGGAACAGGTGGCATTTCTTAGGGCTCAGCTTCAATCCGAGTTCCTCAATCGCAGGAATACTTCCTCCAAGTTTTTCACGTGGTCCTCGAACGATCTGCCGACCACAATTATGTCGTCGAGATACACTAGACACGTGTTCCATGAGAGTCCCTTCAGTACTGTTTCCATCAATCTTTCGAATGTGGCGGGAGCATTACAGAGCCCGAATGGCATAACGGTGAACTGCCACAATCCTGAGCCGATGGTAAAGCAGTCTTTTCTCGATCTTCCTGAGCGAGTTCTACTTGCCAGTATCCACTCTTCAGATCAAGGGTCGAGAAAATCGTGGAACCAGCCAACGTGTCTAGGGTGTCATCTATTCTCGGGAGAGGGTAACTGTCCTTCTTCGTGACATTATTAGTTGGCGATAGTCTCACAAAAGCGTGTCGATCCATCCTTTTTCTTCACCAGTACGACTGGAGGACCAGGGACTGTCAGACGGTTCGATAACTCCTTCTTTTCCCATATCGCTGACTATTTTGTCAGCCTCTGCCTTCTTGGCAAGAGGAAGTCTTCTTGCTGATTGCCGGATCGGTCGGGCACCCCCAGTATCAATCTTGTGCTGGACCACATTAGTTCGACCCCCCTTTTCCTTGTCCGGTATCGAAGATGTCTTGGTACTTTTGACTAAATCTCTTAGTTTGGGCTGTTGAGCTGGTTTTATGTCTTTGGAAGAGATGGCAACTCAATTTCTCTAGTTCTGTGGGCAAGTTGTTGGGTTGGCTAATCGTACCTCGTACGCCCCGGATCACGGATGAAACTGACGAGCAGTGCCCCAAAATTGTTCCTTTCTTCAAGGTCACTGGGAAATAATTGACATTCATGACCCTTACCGGCACAAATTTGTCAGCACGCAACAAGGTCTTCCCTAGTGCAATCCTCGTCCAATTTTCTCATCATGAAGTTTGGGCTCGAACATCACCACGTCTCCACTGCTCGCACTCCCGTCCAGGCGAGCCTCCAGAATGGTTTCAGCCCTCTCAGGTACGCTTACATCTTCAGCCAACAGCACACGGATCAACTCTTCACTTCTCCCATGAAGTACCAGCTCTTCTCCGTTGACACGTAGGACGCCGTCTTTGAAATCCAATTCAAACCCTCTGGAATTCATGATGTCCATTCCGATGATTGCATCGTCTTCGATGTCCGCTACAAGTGCCTGATGTTTCACTTTAGTGTTGCCCAAAATTATTTCAATCGGTAGCTCGCCATATACAGTAGCTGGCTCCCTGTTGCTGGCGTAGCTTCCAAGTTGTCGGTTCAATCCGTTCCGGTGTTCTGGCAAAGGAAGGCCTGAGAATTGTCCTAGTCGCACCTGTATCTAGCAGCATGGTGCAAGGCTCGTTATTGATGAGACCGTCTACGAAGACACCCTTTGTTCTGTCGTTGAAGCATAGCGACATATGCGTTGTTAACCGGGCTTGCTGTACACATGCCGACGATTGCCCCTTCTCATCGACCTTTCTTAGTTTTCCTGCATCGGAGTCGATGAATGTTGGACATTTGCTACGCACATGTCCAATTTTGCGACAATTCCGGCATCTTATATGTCTTTTCTCAGGCAACACTTCCTTCATTACTTTTCTTATGGCAGCTTCCAAGTTAGCAGGCTCCTGTGAGTCTTCCTCAATCGTTTGAACTTTACTTTGGCTTTTGCAGCATTGTTTTGCTGCCTCAATTCCTAAAGCTCGTGCCAGTGCGTCTACGAGATGTGTTGGACGAGCTAATATCAACGCTTGTCTGGTTTCTTGGTCACGGAGTCCATCCAAGAATGCTTGAACCGCTAGTCGCTCCATTACATTTTCTGGTGTGGCTGGATATGCGAGACGAACCAAGCGTGCAATGTCAGTTTCGAATTCTTGTAAGGATTCGCCCGATTTTGGCAGCGATTTTCAGCTGGGAGTGGTATACGTGTTCCAAATGGGCGTGGCCATATCGTAATTCTAGATGTTTAATCAGCTGATCATAGTCCCTGTTCTTGGGCGGTGAGAGTTTGTAGAATATTTGTCGCTTCTCCACGTAATGCAAGTGTCAGTGCTACAGCTCTTTCCCTGCATTCCATCCGTTTGCTTTGGCCGCTGCTTCAAACTGCCGGCGGTAATTTGCCCATGGAGTTTTTCCATCGAACTGAGGCGGCTTCATGGAAAGCTTCCTATTTCTGAAATGACCTTGACATCTTTTATACCCTCTTGAACTTTATCCAGTTCAAACTCAAGTCCAGCATTGCATTTTGTTAACCATGTCTGTGGAGGACGCATTATTAATTTGTTTTTCCAGCTTACTGATCGTTTCCTTTATTTTGTCCATTTCTGCCTCGACCCCATCTTTGATTTTATCTACCTCCGTGTTCATTTGCTCCCTAATTTTATCTATCTCTGTCTCAACGGTTCCCATTCTTTCTTCTAGAAATTAGCCACACCACACAATTCTTTTTTAGGCCTTCTGTGTTTTCCAGGAACTTCTCTTCCAGGCTTCTTGAATTTTCTAGAAGTCTTCTCTTCCAGATTTCTAGAATTTTCTTCCAGGCTTCCTTGAATTTTCTAGAAGCTTCTCTTCCAGATTTCTAGAATTTTGTTGCAGCTCTTCTTTCTAGAGGATTCTATTATCGGACTCAAATACACTTCTGGGAACTTCGAATAAAAATGTTTCGGGGTCCTCACCTTCTTGTATAAGTCCTTCTGCAAGTCTTTCCTGGAGTACTTGCTTTTACCCGTTGTTTCCAGTTCCCTTTCCTCCAATTCCTGTTTCAATTCCGCTACCTTCAAATCCGCAAAGGCGCCCTTTTCTTGAACACATTTTGTCTTTGACGTGGTATGAGTCTGTTTCACACAAAAAGTTTATCTGTTTGTTAAAAATTCACTTCAAGGAATTCTTTTCCACGGGCCACCAGTCTATTGTCTGTTTCACGCGAAGAGTGTATCAGTTTATATTCCCACGCACAATTGTCCACTTCGCAAAAACCCGGGGCCACTGTCTATTTTCTGTTTCACGCGAACAGTGTATCAGTTTATATTCCCACGCACAATTGTCCACTTCGCGAAAACCGGCCACTGTCTATTTGGGCGTACAAAAGGTCTATCAATTTATTTTTCTGACTATCCACTCCACGATCACTTGTTTATTTTCAAAATCTCCTTCCGACACCAATTATAACGTAAATAAACTTAACTTGGTTTAAATAATTTATTTCACACTGAATCTACAACAATTTATATTACTACGCCACTGTATAGCCTCGATGGTATGGGCTCGTTCAGATTGTCCTATTCCAGGGTTTGGCCTATTTATCTCCGATACAGCATTCTCGATGTTTCGAATTCGGACGGTTGGCGACGGCATGTTCCAATTGTTTCCAATATTGACCGTTGTTTTCCGCGGAAGAGCGCACTGGATGGTTCTCGAATATCTCCGGGGATGATCTCATCGCTGTCGATGGCAACACGTGAGGCGACAGGTCCGGCCTAGGTTCGTTACAATATTATATTCTTACAGTCTTCTGAATCACAGCCACATAGAAGTATGCAACTAATATTATTTTTTTTACAGTAACAAGCTTTGGTTTTACAGGCTTTCTTACAATTGCACGGTTTTTTAAGGTCAGTTGGAAATGGGCTTTTGTTCATAAATAAAGGTAGCAAAGTACTATTCTCCAGTTTGTATCCGAAATTCGTAAAATCTAATGTTTTATATTGGGATTCAACGCTTTTTTCCAAATGTATGTTTGAGCAGAAGCTCTAAGTGCATGCAAATGCAAGGCATCTGATGTGCACGGAAATTTTTCGATAAATCAATATTAGTTTCAAAGCAACGAGAAAAAATAATTTGTCTAGCTGCATCCGTGGAGTTACCTTTTTTACCCAAAATATTTAAATACAATGTTTCTAAGCCTTTCAACTCCTTAGTACTTAATTCTAAGCCATTGCCAAGAGGGACTAAGACATCACGATTTTCTTTATTTGTATCAGTTCTAAAGCTTTTTTGTGCCAATTTTACTAGTCGTATGACAACCCGTAAATGCGTAAAGCAGGTGAAATTTTAATTACATGTTCCGATTCATGCTTAAATAACGTTCGTAAAATTGATTCCGGAAAAAAAATTGTCAAAAACAAATTGTAGACAATTTAATTGTTAATAACATTGCTCTCTTTAACAATCTTAAAAAAGTTAATAGTTTTTAAGATAAATGATAAATAATGATTCAGGAAACGGAGAGGCCGATGCAGCGCATGAGTCAGAGAGAGACGGCGATACTTAAAGGTAAGCGATGCATACTTGTGAGCGCGCGAAATTGATAATTAAAAACCAGGTATAATCAATGAAATTTTTTTAAATCTCTATTAAGAATGTTATTAACTATTGTATAAAGAATTAAAAAAAAATATTATTTCGTTTTTTTTTTTTTTAATATATTTTTCATGGGTCAAAAGTACCCAAATATGAGATTTTTTTAACCTTTAAAAATTCATATCCCTAAAAATATTAACTTTATCAAAAGTCATAGGACCTTTTTTTTTTTTTAAAAAAAAAAAAATTTATATTATGGCACGGGGTTACCCCATGGCAACATGCATTTGTATCATCAGTAGGGCAATTTGAAGAGGATCGCATAAAAAAATTGAGGTGGAATAGTTTTCGGTACTCATGCGCCGATTCCTCCTAGTCATGTGCCCACTATTTTAGCAATATCTTGTTATTTTATTTTATTCGTTGGCAAATAAACATCAGTATTACCTTACCTTCAAAATATGATCGTAACTTGGACGTCTGCACAGAAGACGACTTCACCAAATTCTCTATGACTCCTCCATTTTATCGAGTTTTCGCGGCAACTGGTTTTATCCTGCATACTGATACAGTGAAACCGATCGCTTTTATGGAGTTTATTTTATTTTCAATTCCTCCCTGAAGAGCGACACCGCCGAAGAAGCTTCGACCGTGGATTTCCAGTTTGAAATTTCTTTCCGGAATTCCGGAAAAACTTTTGTCGACTTTGTTTTCGATCGTTTCTGACGTTTTCAGAAGTTCCAGAGGGGTAGTCAGCGTGAAGTTTCATTTGCCCTTTAGATTTTCGATGTGACAGTGTTTTCCTTCTGGTGTTTCGTTAAGTTTGTCACTTGTTCTGCCAGGGTTGTTTTGGATTTTCGTGGATGCTAGATTTTCTTCTTTTTGGCTCCAGTAGCACGACGCTCGTTCCAGTCCAATTTCTTCTGCAAAATCCTCATTTCGTCTTCCATTTTGAAGTTTGGATTTCAGGAAGTAGTTTTCTTTGTGCAGAGTCTTCGAACCTTTTTGAGACGAACGATGGTTGTTTTATGACTCTCTGATGTCGAGAAGGGTGCGACATTATTTCATTTTTTTAAAGACGGGCTCTTCTCGTTCAGTATCTTCCAGTTTTGGTTCCATTCGATCTGGGTGGCTTTCAACTGAAACAAAATTTGGATTCATTCTCTTTTCATGAATTAAACATATTAATTTGAGCGAAAATATGCCCATCTTTTCTGGATAAACTTAAAAATAATCACAAATAAATATTGAAAAGGCAAACATTCTCAATTGAAAATTGAATAGAAATATTTTTCTGAATATTGAAAAACCCACGACAATAATGAAGTAATTTTTTTGTAATATCAAACAGAACACACCTACTTTTCCAGCTAAAGCCACGCTGGACATTGAAGAGGTTATATTGAACAATGGAAGATAGTACCTAAAGTTTATCTTTCAGTCACAGATGATTCCACATCTGATTTTATGAACATCCTGTTCATATAATCGAACAAACCACAAATAAATACTCCACGAAAAAGTTAGAAGGTATCCTCCGAATGAACGAGGCATCGAATTTTTAGCAATCGAATTCGTTCTTCAATAGAACAAATTTTATTCACTTGAAAGGCATTGCATTATGTTATCTCGTTTTTTTTTCTTTATTTTCGGTGGTATTTAGAAAGTTCTGAAAATCAAGTGGCACACACCCACTTGTAGTCTGGTGCTCTACTTAAATAATTAAGGAGTCTGAAGAATTTCGTTGCGTAAGAGAACCTTTGCATGCTCCCTTCACATTTAAAATAATATTTTCCCATATCCCGTTCATTTCCCGACTATTATTATGGCTTTAGAGAGTAGAAAATGGAGGCCTCACGGAGGACCAAGATATATATATATATATATATAATATATATATATATATAATATATATATATATATATATATATATATATATATATATATATATATATAT
>JAFIRS010007931.1:0-20782 GCA_018342105.1 Gonioctena quinquepunctata | reverse complement strand
TAATATCTTTAATCGTTTCCCAAATTTTTTTGGTATTTTTTCCGGCTTCATTAATTTTATATTTGTAATATTCGTTTTTTGTTGTCCTGATTAAGTTGCATAGAAAGTTTCTGTAGCATTTATATTCATTTTTATGTTATTCTTGTTATGCCACGTAAACACAGAGAAATTTTTCTACGATACAAAACAACGTAATATTCTTGATAAACAGTAAAGATCAATATGGACCACCTGCTAGACTGAAACAGCTGATAAGCATACGTTCGTAAAACCATACGTTGTTATCGGGAGACAAATAAAATGCTTTTAAAAATAATTACCAAGAAATATCCCTTGTAGACCGGACGCATAAATCATTCAACTAGAAGCGTAAACAACCATTATTGATTGCTACTGGGTACATTCCCAGCGAGATAAGAAAATCAGTTTTATTTACTACCGAAAGAAAACATATCCATATTTCAAACACCCGTCCAAATTCGATAAACATGGGGTCATTAATTCCGCGATAGCGCGACAGCTACCGTAAATATATTATCCAATTATAACATAGATAAGCGAGAACGGGTTAGAACAAACAAGACCCCTATCAGTTTACGATGTCACCTCGTTATCTGCACATAAACACACGCCACGCCTACTAGCTCCCGTGTTGAAGATCATATAAAGCGTGAGTTTCATGTCAACAAATTCAATTGATCTGGTGTTCGACAGTGAACCAAAGACCATGTAACCTCAAATGTAAGGTTAGAATTCAAGTTAGTTCAAAACAGTAACCCATTCCGTCATCATTTATATTATACGAAACTATTTCGGAGAACGTGTCATTCGCAACATTGCGGTATCAACGTCAATCTGAGTCCAGTCTCTTCCAATAATCCTGAATGTTTCCAATCCAGTGTCGTGAACTTCAGCATACATAGAATCTCCGCAAATTCAAATCAAGTATTAAGCTCCTAGTAAAACCCGAGTGAACAGTATAGTTTCCACCAATTGTCAAAGATTCCAAAACAGAGATAATACAACGGGATTCAGCAATTCCAATGGTTCACGATCACTTAGAAAACCTAACTGTATACGAATATACCGGGCGAATTAATTAGAATAAACGATTGACGCGGAGAAAAAGAACTAATAATAATAAATTTAATTGCCGTTTAAAACTACTCCAGTGAATAAGTGTTAAACAGGGTGAGTCTCATGTTTGTTTTCTGTATTTATGTTTATGGCAAAACTCAACCTTTCCAAATGTGTATGTGTCTATAAGTTATATTCATAGTTTCAAGTTTACAAAGATCACAAAAATAGAAGTATTGTTATCCGTTTGTAGCAAATGGATTTTCAAGATTGTTTCTTTAGTAAAATTATTTCTATTGTGAAGCCCATTGCAGAATTATCTGCCAATACGCTACATCGTTTTCATTGTAATGAATATTGTGTCCTATCATACGTCCATAGACGATTGATAGAATTGTGTCAATTTTTATTAAATATATATATATATATATATACATTCTTAACTTTATGAGTGCATTATTATTATTAAATCATTGTTTGGTTCGAATCTTCTGAACGGTAGTACTTCCTGAATAAACAACCCATGTTCCGGTATTGAAAGACAGGATATTGATATTTGTAGGCCGCTCCATATATCATATCCGGTTCGACTACATTCAGATAGTCGATGCTTTTAATACTGTTTTTCCAATCTAACGAATAATGCCTGGTATTACAGGTGTGGTGTGTTAGTTCACAACACCCTGTATAGCCCAGCTTGTAACATTGATGTCAGGTGTGCGAGTAATAATTGAGGAAGTACATTAACGCATATATGATATTTTCCACAGAAAAAAAAAAAGTGTCAAACAAAAATTGAATTTGAATTTTTTTTTAATAAATATTTTAATTTTTTATTTTTACAAATAATTGTCAGTGGAAAAAAGACTAATTTGAACAGAAGTAAATGAGTAGAAAAATTAAAATATATTTTAATTTTATATTTTAAAAATAAGTATTGAAAAGGCAATTGAAGTTTTATTTTCAATCAATGGAGATTTTTATTGAAATAATTAAATCATGGAAACTCAGACAACAGTGCCGAGGGTTAGGTATGAACCGCAAATTAGTATCACTTTGGATAATATTCCTTTTTATAATGGTACCACAGAAATCAAAGATTTTATTCGTGAAATTGAGGATTTGGCAGCTGTAGCAAAATGGACCGACAGTCAAATAAGTTCTATAGTTAGATTAAAACTGAAAGGCATCGCTAGATTATTTATTGAAGCAGAATATAGTTTACAAAATACAGACAACTGGCAATTAATTAAAAAGGAATTATTGAAGCAGTTTAGCAAATTGAAATTACCTGGAGAAGCACAAAAAGAATTTTTGAATTGTTATCAAGAAAAGAATGAATCAGTTAGGAATTTTTTCATAAGATTAAAAATATGGCATCAAAGATAAGGCACCTCACAGGAAATAATAGAATTGACAATGTATTAGAGCAAAAATACGAGCAAGATTTATTGGTACAATTTGCAATTGGATTGTTAGATCCTGTTAGAAAAAAGTTTTATCTGAAAGTCCTGTCAGTTTAGAAGAAGCCATCAAATTAGCAGAAAAGGAAGAATTAATTGAGCAAATTACGAATACACCGAATATGAATTTCAGAACTTTCAATGCGAATATAATATTGTGCACACATTGTAACAGAAAAGGTCAACAGCAGGAGATTGTTATATGAAAAATTGCGTATGCCTAACATGTCAAGAAGTCGGACATATGTCATATCGTTGCCCAAATAGGAATAGTTTTCAAAGAAGAGATTGAATGATTCAGGAAAATGGTTTCCAACTACGCTAAGGAAAAACGATTTAAAAAATATGGAAAATTGAATAGACATAGGAAAAGGGTTCCAACCATTCGAAAGAAAATAGATTTCAATTCATAGAAGCAGGAATGAACGAGGAAATATTAGGAGAATAAATTACAGACAGCAAATAGGAAATAGTTATGGAAATGGCAGAAAAAAATATTTAAATAGTGAGAGGCAAGAGGAAAATATACTAATCGACGAGGAACAGAAAATGTAATTAATCTGGAAGTAGCAGGAATTTTGAGGCATATATCCATAGATATGGATCTCCAGTATCAGTGGTTCATATTAATATTGTTAGAGGTATGAAATTAAATTATGATTTGCCGTATCACCTCAGAAATGGGCAAGGAAATTTCATGCATTATATCGGCTCGGTTATATTGCCAATCAAAGTAAAGGAAGGAAAATTTGGGAACATGAATTCTTAATAGTTGAAAATGATCACCGTAGTACTGAAATAACACTGGGATTAGATTTTTACGAAAACATCACGTGCAAATTGATTGGAGAAAATCAAATGTATTTATCAGGAAATTATCGAGTTGAAAAAGAAAATCCAACACATATGCCAAACGAATCGGATGACGAACAGAGGAAGTTGCAAAGAGATTTGAAGAAGTAGAAAACGATTAAGAGATGTCAATATCATGATGTACGATTGGATGAATTCTGTAGAAAAACTAGAATTGAAGAGGAGGGCCCGCCCAAAGCAATCCGCGAAGTATTTATCAACAGAGTTTCATGCCATGAAACGAAACGTACAACTTCGAATCAAATAGGGATATCAGGACCGGTGATTTAATGGTGACACCAGGTTTTGAAAAACAGTTTTTGAAGAATATGGAAAATCGTCTGAAAAAGCGAAAATCAAGACAAGCGTTTGAAAAGGAACAAGGCATTGATGATTTGAATGCGACATCATGTCCAAGAAAAGAGAGAAGAGATGAATCTAGAACAGTGCCACATATGGAAAATGGAAAACCGACGCACCCTGTACATTAGGACCGATAGTCACACGTGACAGTCGACAAGTGGAAATGCATACGTATAGGTACGAGCATTTCCTGCCTAAAGAAACGGAGAGATGTAACGGAAATTGCCCATACAGCACTACAAAGCGAGGATGAAGAAAATTATAGTCAGAAAAAGGAAAAAGTTGGTATGAAAGTTTTGAAAGTGAAAATATTCCCGCAAGTAGCCAGACATATTCAGGAGAACGGAAATTGCAACAGTTAATGCATCAAGGAATCGAAGGAAAGTGATCGATGTAGACAATAGGAAATCATTGGAAGATAGTTTGAGAGATAGATACGAATCACCCAAGGAGATGCTCTATCCACCAGGAAGTTGAATCTGCCAAGCACCTAGGAATGACGGTCGCCAAAGATAAGACTTTTCTACAGTCGTAAATCACAAGGATGAAAATTTTTGTCTAAGGACAAAATCCTACCGCCCAGATTTTTGAATGTATGTAAAGTTCAAGCAAAAGTATAGTGAACTCCGAAGATACGAAATTACGAAGTATTGCAGAAAATGGATTTTAACCCCGAGAAAACGAAGCATAGGAGAAGATTTTGATATGTACGATAGTAAAGAAAGAAATAAACCCAGAAGTGAAAAAGATTAGAACTTTAGCCAGAAAGAAAGGAAAATCTAATTTAAAAAGACATCGCACGTTAATTTTGAAATCCAACCAGTGGAAGAAACAAGAAATCAAATAATACTTGCTAATCGATTCAACAAGTATATGAATGCAAGCAGCAGACAAGCGACACAAGAAAATGAGGTAAAATTAGATCAAGTTTTAGTACAAACTAAAGAAAATATGCCAGATAAATTACCAATAGTTAATGCCGAAAATATAGAAGAATGTCAGCCAAGTGAAATGTCCAAAGAAAATGAAGAAAGCAATTCTGAAAATAAATTCCCCCTTACATAACCCATGACACGCGGCACTGTTCAAATGACACCCATGAAAAATTTGGTTCAATCAGTTATATATCAGTAAACAAGGAAATTTTCAGTATGCACCAGAATGTAGGAACGTATATATAGTATGTAAATTATTATAGTTTAGCAGACTGGAAACAATTGAAAAATCCCTGAAGGTTAATTTGCCAAAATATATTTATAGCTACTTGTAAAATTGGAATGAATAAAATACGAAATCTACCGGATACCTTAATGAAAACGGAATTAAATTAATTGTATCATAGTACGGGAACAAACTGAAAAAAATATATAAGAGAATCAACTGACAACGTGAAACGCGAACAGGGACAATTTTAGCAAGTGTTTGATGTAAAATAATGACAGTAAATTCCACGGAAAATTCAAGCAAAGCTATTTTGAGACGGATATAGTTCATTACAGGTCATAGAAAAAACGAAGAATGGTCGATAGAACTGAAATGAAACACTCTACGGATTACAGGCTATAAAAAACCCAAAACGCGATATGTTATGAAAATTAATTAAACAGTTAAAGAATATCGAATCGCCGAGTTACATAATGAATATAACTAATATAACCACGATTTCGGAAAATGTGTTTACGGATTTGTAGAATATCGAGACGGTTGAAATTGTACAGTAAAAATAATGATAAAATTTACTAACCGCGCATATATGGAAAATTTTGATGAGTATGTCGTGGAGTTGGATTGTTGAAACCCAAGAAAATATCTCTGAACAAACAGCAGTGGACAATCCAGCATGGCGAAGCGAAATTATGAGACCAGCAGATTCCTAGAGCAGTGCGAATTCACAGTGTGGTTTGAGTTCAAGCACTCCGCACAGAATTCAGTGGACACAATTCACCCCACAAATCACCTGTGTTAATGGTACCGCACAAATATGATTCCCAGGAACGAAGATTTTTAAACGAATGAATTAACACCGTTTGACCACCGACACCGAATACCATTTACAACATTATGCTAAGGAATGACCTTGTCACCGAACCAGAAAACACAGGCTGTGCTATCTGTCTAGTTCCGATACCGACTAATTATCACGGCTCACTGACCCGAAATCGTATGGAAGGCCTTACAATCCCAAAAAGCCAGATGTCTAGAGCAGATAGTTAAGGAACAAATCATCCCGTATCGCGGATACGCACCCTTACCCAGCGGCGTAGCAGGAAAAATTCCCAGAGGATCCAACGGATAGAGTCAAATTGATGCCCACCGGAATAGAAGTGAGAAAATCCTCTCGTTGAAGAAAGCGAGGACATACTCTTACAGTATGGAAATTACCCCATGGAACGCACCCTTACCCAGCGGCGTAGCAGGAAAAATTCCCAGAGGAACGGAAAGAGACTTTATTGTGTGTTTGCATGATTATTTGCATGTTATTTTTAAGAAAATTAGACTTAAGTAGCTGAGAAGTGAGGTTAATAAATGTGGGGATAGACTATAATTATCCTCTAGAAGATGTAAAATAGTAGTCTATTGTAATTGTCACAGTAAGACTTATAAAATTTGCCGATAGAATAGGATTACCCTTCAGCAAGTTAAAACATTTTTGCTTATTGTTGGTGAACGTGATGTTATTTTGAAAAAAAAAAAAAATTTGAGTTTGTCAAATCTTTTTTGTAAAGGGTTGGGACGAAATGTTATGCCACGTAAACACAGAGAAATTTTTCTACGATACAAAACAACGTAATATTCTTGATAAACAGTAAAGATCAATATGGACCACCTGCTAGACTGAAACAGCTGATAAGCATACGTTCGTAAAACCATACGTTGTTATCGGGAGACAAATAAAATGCTTTTAAAAATAATTACCAAGAAATATCCCTTGTAGACCGGACGCATAAATCATTCAACTAGAAGGTAAACAACCATAAGCATACGTTCGTAAAACCATACGTAAAGAAAACATATCCATATTTCAAACACCCGTCCAAATTCGATAAACATGGGGTCATTAATTCCGCGATAGCGCGACAGCTACCGTAAATATATTATCCAATTATAACATAGATAAGCGAGAACGGGTTAGAACAAACAAGACCCCTATCAGTTTACGATGTCACCTCGTTATCTGCACATAAACACACTAAGCCACGCCTACTAGCTCCCGTGTTGAAGATCATATAAAAGCGTGAGTTTCATGTCAACAAATTCAATTCGATTCGGTGTTCGACAGTGAACCAAAGACCATGTAACCTCAAATGTAAGGTTAGAATTCAAGTTAGTTCAAAACAGTAACCCATTCAGTCATCACTTATATTATACGAAAATATTTCGGAGAACATGTCATTCGCAAAAGTGCGGTATAAACGTCAATCTAAGTACAGTATCGTACAATAATAATGAAAGTTTCCAAACCAGTGTAGTGAACTTCAGCAAACATAGAAACTCAGCAAATTCAAATCAAGTATTGAAGCTCCTAGTAAAAACCCGAGTGAACAGTATAGTTTCCACCAATTGTCAAAGATTCCAAAACAGAGATAATACAACGGGATTCAGCAATTTCAATGGTTCACGATCACTTAGAAAAACCTTAACTGTATACGAATATACCGGGCGAATTAATTAGAATAAACGATTGACGCGGGAGAAAAAGAACTAATAATAATAAATTCTAATTGCCGTTTAAAACTACTCCAGTGAATAAGTGTTAAACAGGGTGAGTCTCATGTTTGTTTTTCTGTATTTATGTTTATGGCAAAAACTCAACCTTTCCAAATGTGTATGTGTCTATAAGTTATATTCATAGTTTCAAGTTTACAAAGATCGCAAAAATAGAAGTATTGTTATCCGTTTGTAGCAATGGATTTTCAAGATTGTTTCTTTTAGTAAAATTATTTCTATTGTGAAGCCCATTGCAGAATTATCTGCCAATACGCTACATTCGTTTTCATTGTACGAATATTGTGTCCTATCATACGTCCATAGACGATTGATAGAATTGTGTCAATTTTTATTAAATATATATATATATAATACATTCTTAACTTTATGAGTGCATTATTATTTTATTAAATCATTGTTTGGTTCGAATCTTTCTGAACGGTAGTACTTCCTGAATAAACAACCCATGTTCCGGTATTGAAAGACAGGATATTGATATTTGTAGACCGCTCCATATATCATATCCGGTTCGACTACATTCAGATAGTCGATGCTTTTAATACTGTTTTTCCAATCTAACGAATAATGCCTGGTATTACAGGTGTGGTGTGTTAGTTCACAACACCCTGTATAGCCCAGCTTGTAACATTCTGAAGGTTTCTTTACTGATTTTTGTTTGAGGTAATCCCTATGCTTTATTGAATTGAGTAAGCCAAGCGTCATCCAAGGTTTCAACTTGGTGTGGTTTCTTGAATTATTTGATTTAATTTGTGTACTTTTATCGATATGTAGTAATATTTGGTTGATAAAACATGTGAATGCTAGTTCTGGTACATCCGTTTGGAATACTGTTTCCCAAGTTTCAGTGCACAAGAAGTGTTTCAATTTATTGTTGTTGACGTAAGAGTGGGATATCGCGGAGTTTCATCTTGGATTTTTTTTTATTACCAGTTTTAATAGATAGTAGTAAGGTGTCATGGTCACTTATGTCAGTTTTGAAAATATATGTCTTTATTTCCATTTTCTTATATGTATTTTTGTTCTTAATTTTAATATATATGTGATCAATCAAACTTGGACCTCTCGTTGGCTTGTTTAGAAAAGAAAAAAATCCTATCTCTGCCAGCATACATATGTATCTATTAACCGCAGTTTCTGCTAAGTTCAAAGTATTTACATTAATGTCGCCCATGAATATGTTCACATCGCTCATATTTTGGGTTGAGAAATAGCTTTCTAAATCCAATAAATATATATCCAAATTTGTTGAGGGGGGCCTATAGGAGCATGTCAATGAGTATGTGATGTTATTGATTTCATATAAGATTTCCATTAGATTGACTTCAGATAAGTGCTTTATGGTTGCTGAGTACGTAATGTTACTATTTATGTATACTATTACACCATCGTTTTGGTTAAACTGTGATTTATTATATAAAATATCGAAATTGGGGATTTTAAAGTTTTCGAAGTCTTGCAGTATCCATGTTTCGGATAAGATTATTATATCCATATTTTTTGTTTGTATATTTTCCAAGTATATTAGAAGTTCATCAAAATTTTTGTTTAAACTCCTGATGTTAAAGTGAAATATGTTGAAAATTTGCTCACCACTCCATTGATTTTTACTCTCTTCGAAATTTTGACAAACTGTTGTTTCCATCTCCTCATCATTCTCCATCAATTCCAAAAATTCCAACATATCAGTTTTGAAGTATAAGCGAATGATAAATTAGCAAGTAGATATCTAGGTAGTTAACAGTTATTATTTAATAATTTAGAATTAAAAATTAAGAATCAGAACTTTTAAATTACTCCTATGCATATAAAGTTATAATTCATTATCATCAGCCAGGTCGTGAAATATTAACAATTAAAAGTTGAGTATTTAGAGAGAAAAAAAAAGATGAAGAAAAAGATTATTATTATTGGTGAACATAATACATTAGGTTGACTGTATTGTGTATTGAGTAATGTCAGCAACACAATTTATTTTAACATTGCGCCCCTCGTGCTTGGCGAAGATGCATCCCTTGAAACTCCATGCATTTCTCATACCAAGAACGTTTTGTGCTTCTTTCAGGATAGTTCTGCGTTTAATTGTCAGGTCTTCTGCAATGAATATTTTCTTTCCTTTGAACTTATATGCGTGTTTAAACAGCTTGGATTTCAGTTCCGTGTTTGCTAACTTTAATATAATAGGTCTGCTTTTATTGGGTATATCCATTTTCCTGCCTATTCTGTAGCATCCAACTATATTGTCATTTCCTAAATTCAGGCCAGTATTTGTGTTGATAATGAGTTTGATTTTTTCTCGCAGGTTTTCTTCATCATCGGCATCTTCGTTTACCCCGTATACACAAACATGGGTGGCTTTCATACTCTGATATATATCATCGACTTTTTGTTCCAGGAGATTATTGTTCGTTACCATTATATCCACTTTTTGCTGTAGATGAGACGTTCTTTCAGCCTGAGTTTTTATTTCCTCTTCTAGTTTCTTCAGTTTTTGTTCAATTTTGTCTGTTACCTTTTTTACTATCCCACTAATGAAATCCCGATCTTGAAATATTTCCTGAATGGATTCCTTTATGAGGGAATTCATTTCTTGTTTGTTTCTGGTCACAGACATAACTTTTCTGACCGTATGTTCCGTTGTGAAATGACACTCACTATGTTTTCTCGTTCTTCACTTTTCACGGGCTTTCACAACCACTTTTTACCGACTAAAACATGTAGTTTTTACGGAGCAATTTAACGTAGGTCTACTCAATATGAGACATAAAAATGAATGAATTGCCTTATTACTTCAAATAGCTGTACCACATTTCAACCACATCGGTTTCAGGATATTCAGGATATTTTATAAATACTTTTTTTTAAATACTTCAACGCTCTGTATCTCAGGAACGAAGCAACTCCGGACATATGTTCATAGGAACTTTTTTCTGTCAAATGACCTAACGAATCACCCCCTGAAGTTTCGTACCGTAGTTAGGAAACACCCTGTATTATTTCTATGAAATCTACACATTTAAAATGAGTAACCGGTTACATTTTGAGAGGATCGTTCATTTTCCTACACGATCCCTACTCACCGCTGTGTCAACAAAACAATTATGAATGACGGACGAGAGTCAGTTCATTTCGGTATGAGTTTTCCCAGACGACCCTCTTCCTATTCATCCTATACACGAGACCGGTGTTTGTTCTCCTGTCTATCCTGCGAACCCCAGTCGGACCACAGCGAAACCACATTTTTAAATGATGCATGACTTCAAACGTACCCGAGCCTTTATCCGCTTTATATTCATGAAAGGTTCGAGGAAAAATTGTCGTTTGCTTCTTGATGCCCTTTTCACTCAGATGACGGGTATAGGAAGGAGTATTCATGTGATGATAATAGTCATAAGGAAACTAGAAAACGCTTTCTCTCTAATGAAAGATCTCTGGTTCTGCCTTGCTTGTTGAAATCTCGAGTGTCGTCTTATAGACTCGGTTGGCGCACGCCTATTTACGATTGGTTGAATTTTATTGGACGTCAATTTGATAAACGCCTTTACAGTTTTCCTTTGAAAAAGAGGTTGATAAGTGGTGGCAATCTTGAATATTTTTACAAGCTTTTATTTAACACGTTCGCTGCCAATATATTCTAGGTTATGTTACTCAGAAGCCAATATTAATTTTTAGCAAAATTTCATAATTTTCGTGCTAACACAAGTAACAAATCTCAAAACCAACTTTTAGCGTTGTTTTTTTTAATTTGCTCCAAATTTGTTTTTTGGCTCTTTTAAGAGTCACCGGCACTGTCACCGAAATATTGGACCTATGTGCCAAGTGGTTCTGATAAAAGTCACATTTTTAAAAAATTAATTATTGGGTATAGGCAACTCCAAACAACATCAATGATTAATAATAATTTATTTTCTATAAAATCATCAACACGAAATAACTGAAAACTGCAACACCCCTTACTTTTGAACCCCAGATTTTAAATTATATGATTCAAATTTAAAAAGGTGAAATCACTTTGCCGATAGGCTGCTCAGATGGATACGGTTAGGCCGTGAGTAAGGTTCAATTAATGACTTTTCCTAGTTAATCAAATTTGTCCACTAAAAAAATTATACATTAATTAACTTGACTAGTTCAAGAGTTGGGCGCCAGACTTGCTAAAGACAAAAGTCAAAGATAAATAAAATTAAATAAATGTTAGCTAGCTTGTATGGGAAGGCAAATAAATATGCAATAAATCAACTTAACAAATTTATTCCAGTTGGAATTTTGAACAAGATAAAAAAAATTAACAAATACTAGAAGAATATTGAACTTCTCTTAAAAGAATAGAAAAATTACATAAAAAAAACCAGTATTTTTGACTCTGATCAAAATTCGAACATTTACACCTATGATTCCTCCAGTTGTTGGTGCCACGAATATACCTTCGGAGATCTTGAGCGAGATAGATGAAGGCTAGTTTCTTGAAGCTGGCTCAGCGGTTCTAGGAGGAACTTGGTTTCAGCGGTTACGATGAAGATGGTCTTGGGTGGTTCGATAGTTGATTTCAGACCCCCTTATCGGCGTGAATTTAGTTGATCTTCACGGACCAGTGCTGATATTGATGTGCTGTAAGACCTCCCAGGCTACTAGTCCTTCCGTCTCCGTAGATGGGTTCCCTCCGTGGTATATATCATGCGAAGAAGATGATAGGAATCAAAATATGTACAAAAAGGGGAGAACGAAGGATATCCTTTGAACCTCAAGTTTTATGTTTCAAATTTTAATCGAGAGTCAAAAGATAGATGCAAATGATAGCATACAATAAAAATCTCAGTCTATATAAAAGACTGGAAAGTTACAGTGAAAGAACAAAGATAATAAATAGCAATCCAATCTGCTATTCTGGAGTTAAATTGATAAGGTGATTTTATGTACCAGAAGGGTAAAAAAATTTAATAAGGAAAGGTATTCCAAAAGAAATATAAAAATTTCCTTGAAATTTTACCAGAGAAAAAATATAGTATTTTAAAGCAAAATACTATAAAATTGCCAGAGAAAAAATCTACTATTTTAAAGCAAAATATTTAAAGGTTGCCAGTACAAAAATATACTATTTAAAAGCAAATGCCAAAGGAAAATATAGCGTTATAACCAAAATACTCTAGTAAGCTACAAAAAAAATATAGGGTTTCTGAACCAAGATTCAGATCAGAGTAAAAGTATACTCTTCAGCCAAGATAAGAAGAGAGAGACACACGTCTTTCAGTGAGCACGACTCTCTTAGATGGAGATAAAGTGAAATAATTCTTTTATTGAAGAATTTCCAGAGATAAACCGAAGAGGAGACCACACGTCTTTCAGTGGGCACAACTCCTTTGAAAAGATAATGTTAAATAATTCTTTTAATTGAAGAATTTTTAAAGATAACTGGAGAGGGAGACCTCACGTCTTTCAGTGGGCACAACTCTCTTAGATAAAGATAATTTTGAAATAGGGCGGCAATTCCCTTTTCAAATCGATAAACAGGTAATTCTCAAAAATTTTGTGAATCTCCCTGCTCTTGGCGACAAGGTAGTAACTGAAGTGAATTGACTCTGCAACGATCAAAAATCAAATAAGCTACACTGGGAATTGAATGGAGTAATAGATATAAGAAATTTATTAAACGGAAATCAACTTTACGCTTGAGGCATATATTGAATCGAATCGAGTGTTCTGAGACTGTTAGGCCAGAGGTACAACTCTCTCCATAAGCAATTCTTTCTCAAGAGAAAAGAAAATTACTCTCATAAACATATAGTTATGAAATAAAGAAAATGGCTTACCAGAGAGCCGTCCTATTAGTCACTCCAAACTGTGTCCCAGAACAATCAAATACGCCCTTCGCTTCAATTGGAATCCTTGGAACAATCCACTGGTTGTGTGAGGTAAATAAGCTCTAGTCCATTCAAATTGCCAATTGACTGGTACCTAAAAAAATGCAAAAGCGTAGAACTGATTTCCAATGAAAAAAATCAGTTCCCAATATTCGGAACAGATGTTACGTTAGCCAAATATGTAGTATGAATGATTTGTCAAAATGGCCGAAATATCTATATTTAACCTTCCAAAATTACCATGCGGTATATCCAAGAATTCTAATATTACAAGCCTAAGGAAAAAGAAGAAAATGCTAATCAGCTACAACATTAATTGAAAGATAAAGAGAATAATATTACTCAATTAAACTCCAGCAGTGAAACTCATTTAACATATAGATCGTACAAATCAAAGCCAACTCACTCAGTACACCTGCCTATCTCGACGTTCCATTCAAGAAAGAGATCGATGATACCTTCGGTTCGAACAAATCACCAATTCTACCTGGGTTTTTTTACAAACTGTTCTTGGTTTTTCTCTATTGAAAAACACTTGGAAAAAACACAGCTTGACGACATGAATACAACTGTCACGATACCATTTTCACGAGACGATAATGATGGCGCTGTCCCATAGTTCACGATCGGCCGTGACTAATGACCCGTTCCACCGTAAGATAACCGGAATAGTTATGAGAAATTGATTATGTATAAGGAAGTAACGAAAAATTCGTTACAAAACTTGTAAAAACTACATTTTTTACAAAACACAAAAAAATGCTCATTCACGTACAAGTAACAAAATAAAAATACTTGAAACTAACAAAACATTTGATTTTTTTCGACAAGAACACTTTTCTTTAGGACATATAAAATCACTACTAAAATCTAATTAACTTAAAAACAAAACAGAAATCCGTTACAAAAATAATCAATGTATTATATCAAGATGTAAGAATCATAAAAAAGTGGTTCTCCATCATTTGGGTTTTTCTGCAAAATGCTGCAAGCGCAAAATAAAAAAGCGATTTCAACTGATACTGTTTTGCTATTGCCTTACAATAAAAAAAGGGTCCTTTTTCCAATCATCTTGAAAACGCCGTAGCCTAACATTTCCCATATGAAGAAACACCCCCAAAAAAAACATTAGTTCGGTCACTGTAAGGTCCTTCCAAAAGCATATTCGAGACTGTTCTTTAGTGGACTTGCATAAAAATTCGTTGATTGCACTTTCGTTTGTTTGTTCAACAACTTCTTGAAGAAACTGATCTAAAGAAACTATATGTCTGAAATAGTATATAGGAGTATTTCCAATCGGAGGCACAAGCAAACTATCTTTTATCAAAAAGGGGTTATTTTTCATGTCTTGGAGGTTTTTTCCAGTCAACCAACCTACCTATCTTTCGTATCATTGTTACTCGTTGCAATATTTGGTTATTGGTCGACGCCGTCAGTATTTTGTTGTATGTTATCTGCACTTACTACCCCGTCATCACTAGAACCCCACCCCTTGGACACCACTGACGCCACGTCGTCAAACTCATCACAGTCAGACTTTTCTAAAATAAGCTAATAATTGTGTGATATTTCTTGCTAATTTTCGCATTTTTGGATTAGAAGGGCCCGGTACAGCACTCACATCGGTCAACTTCTAAAAAGGAAAAGAAAAATAAACCAGATTTATTGTCATATAAAATAATACCTTTACGCAGTGCCTACACCGCCACACAGGTTAGACTTCAGTGCCGAACTGATACATCTACGTTTAAAGCAGCCAAAGGCGGCGGCTCTTTAAAGAGTCAGTGGCACATTCATTGTGTTGACCTGGCTCTTATGAAAACCAGTGCCAGCAAACGTATTAACTTGCTTCGTTCGTATGTCATTCTGTCATTCTTTCCGGTTCAAAATTTGTCAACCCTATATAATATTTCGATTCCAGACCAGAGAGGCTACTGACTTTTATTTATTCAGACCTCTTCAAACACAAATATAACTCGTGATTTATTAGTTTCTCGGCCTTTCAACGTATGGACACACCTACAAGCATTATCATTGACTTGCGGTCCGTTTTGATAGGCTCAGGCGAAACTGCTGTAGAACTAGACAGCTGTCACTCAAACCCACGTTTGATCTGCTTTCGATCTTCCGTTTGCCAACGGGGAATGTTTACATATTGTTTCGTTCCGTTACTTCGCATATACGCTCGTGTTAGCGAAGTGAGTTTTTGATTTGTTCCCTATAGAAATAGCTTCTCCAGTTGAAAATGGTTAAACTAAACTGCTGAGTGTGAACAAATGAGACATAAAAAATGTGTTATGGGATCCCAGTCTATTATTATTACTGTAATAACAGTATGAAAGAGCGGAATTCATTTGCTCTTATCTGAAGACTTTGGTACCATATCCCTGATTGATGAATGATATGCAACATTTTTTTTTCTATAAATTTCAATTGCGAAAGCAGTATTCAAATCGAAGCAACAGTGGATCTGAGAAGGTCGTGGTAGATGGCGCCAAGCCAAACCTTCAACAAATGTTTCGTCACGCCATCATCATCAAAATATGAATTCAAATATTTCAATTTCAATAACATCCTGAAGATGGAACACGCGTCAAGAAAATTATATTCTTCATGGTTGGATATGAAAGCGTATCAGACAAAATCATCATTTCCTCGTTCGGAAAGGACTTATGTTCTACCAAAACCCATCTTTCGCTACAATTCTTCACACTTACTGTCAAAAAATAACGAGTATTTGACAGAAAAAGCTCTTGAACAATGCCCGAGATAATTAAAGTCCCTACACCATCAGAAATATGTGATATCCAACCTTCAGGAAGCATTGGGAAAAACGCGAGACCGTGTAAAAATGAAATTCCAAGAATGTGATCGTTCTCGGCATGAAATTGGATGCTTTCACGTTTTTTGCAGCGCTCTCGAGATGAAAAATTTCCTGCTGGCATTGTTACTGTTTTTTAGGGGTCTTTGTCCCGATAAAGCACGTAAATACATGAGTGTTACAATCGATACAATGAGCAAGTGGCACGATCCGAAATAGCCTTCAGATTTAGATGGAATATTCTCTTCGAAGGAAAATCTAATGGAATATATGCTAGCTCTTACATCATCTAGTGGGATAGCATATAATAATTTGAAGAGATCTAGTGGAAAATACCTGGAAAAACCTCGAACACCACTCCTATCTCATTAACGATGATTGTCATAATGAAAACAATAACAATTAGTTGGCTAACTTGATAAAACGTCTCCACCCAAACAATTTTTGACGAGGAGAAGGAATTTCAAACGACAGTAAATATGGTGGAACTCCAACCCCTCGGATCTTTTCTCCCGAAGAAAGCTAATTGTTTAATAACATTCTTGATATGATTAATAGAACAAACAAAAATGCATTAATGTAATAGAGTAAGATCTCAGAGCCGGCAAACCTACGTAATTTTAGAAAAGCAGAAATGTTAAGTATGAATAGTGTGATATGTAGTTAGTTTTACAGGTATCAAGTACAGAAGGTACATAAAAACATTACTCACCTACGTTGAAGTATGGTAATATTTTGACACTTAATATGGCAAGATAGCCGAGCGGTCTAAGGCCCGATTTCACCAATCTCTTTAAACGCGTTTTGTTTAAATTAAACTTACATTAGGCTTTCTACACGTCATATTGGATTTCACCAGGAACTATAAACCGCGTTTAGTTCTAAACGGCGTTTCCGCTTGAAACGGGCTGAATTTGGCCAGTTACGAAGTTAAACGACGTTTAAGTTCGTTTTGAAAAGTAAGGTCAAGATAGTTTTGGGTTTTGTGATTATGATATATTTTTTAACCGACGAAATCAAAAAGGAAGAGGTTCTCTAATCGACCCGTATTTTTTTTTTCAATCATTTTTTTATGTATGATCACGCATAACTTTTTACTGAGGCGTCCGATTCCAATAATTCTTTTTTCAGTGGATAGGGTGTACTTCGACTTTGGTCCCATTTGAATTTAAAGGATGGAATCCACCCCTAAGGGTAGCAACATCAAGGATATTGATCACTTACCCTCTGAATTCTGGTCCGTTAACCGATTCTATCAGGCATAACTTTGTACTGGGTTCTTCGATTTGGATGATTTTTTTTTAATAGATAGGGTATAATACCTTATATTTGGATTTCGAATGGAATTATATACCCTTACGGGTGGAAAAATAGGGGATAATTGATTTTTCACTTATGAACATTGGCACACACATACGTAGTTGACAATGACAGATCGCTACTACATTATTTCTGTTCCACATCCGTCAAAACCATTATAATCTATGAGAATGATATATAAAGTAAAGAAATAAACTAACGGGAACAACAAAAATAATTTATATTACAACAAATAGTAAAAGTAGTTAATCATATTATTTAACTGGTAATAGTTGAAGTAAGGTGGGTAAGTAAGTATCCAAAAAGAAGTAGGTAGTAATTAGTATATTTTAGCTATAAAAAATTGAAAAATGAAAACTTTTTAACAAAAAATTGAACCGACGAAATACGGAACTGAAAAGTAAAAAATAAAATAAACCTTCCTAGTCTCAGTAACTAAGCTCCTAAACTAATGTAAGTAACTAATTTTGAGTCGGCGCCAAACAAACAATCAACGAACATCATTAAATTACTTCAAAAAAATTATCAGAATGTCACCGCGCAACTCGATGCCATCATTTTACGCCGTACCTAATTCATTTGCTTGTTTATTTTTTACTTTTCAGTTTCGTATTTCGTCGGTTTAATTTTTTGTTAAAAAGTTTTTATTATGGTTTAAATTGAAATTTACAAAAATGAGAACGGCGTATTTGTTAGCTTTTGAAGTCAGTGATAGTGAAGCTGAGTACGTCGCTCGTCGAGATCGATGGATAGACAGATAAGGTCATTTTCATAATCTGGACGATAACGATTTTGTGACCAGGTTTCGGCTTACTAAATTTGTATTCTCTACATATTAAACAAACTTCTAAATCAAATCAGACATCAAAACAATGAAACATGCTATGAAAAAATAGAAATATGACAGACCCAGGAAATAATTTGCCCTTAGACATATTAAATGAACGCGATTTACTCAGGATTACATGCTCTACAAAAGTACCTTTTGCAACGTAGCTGTAATCTGAGCAAGACATTGTCACTTTTATCAAGTTTCTTCAAAAACTAAACTTTGAACACGGAACACCCACAAAAATATCACAAAACATGTTATCGGTTAACATTTTTTAGGTTATATTGTCACTTGGCTTTCGCTCCTCTAACGGAATCTATGCAAAGATGACAGTAACGTACATATTTTACAATGTTGCCAGTTTTTGACTGTCCTTAAACTAAGTTTCAATAAACTCGGTTTAGCTTTCGTCTGTTTGTGTCGGTGAAACTGGATCGAGGTTTATCAAGATTAAAATCTGAGTTTAGTGGGAACGGAATTCATGAAAACGCCGTTTATCTGTCTTGTGGTGAAATCGGGCCTAAGGCGCCAGATTCAACAGATTTAAGCTCTGGATCTCTACACTGAACGTTAAGAAACGATTTGTTTTGAGACGAATATTCAAATAATAAAAAACAAAACATATCATTTCTCAATTTTGAAGGGAAAAATAAAAAAAAATCCGTTAGGTGGTGGGATTCGAACCGACGCTTTCATTCGAGATCCAGAGCTTAAATCTCTTATATCTGGCGCCTTAGATCGCTTGGCTGCCTCAGTATGTTGAGTGTCAGAATATATGACCATACTTTAACGTAGCTGTAGCTGAGTAAGGTTTTATGTACCTTTCGTACCTTCTACCTGTAAAAGGGCACCGGTTTTAAGCTAGCAGTACGCATACATTCTCAACTAAATACTGAAATTTTCAGCTTTGCTAAAATGATGAAGTTTTGCCGGCCAAGTTCACAGGGACTATAAATAAAGTTGGAATTTTTGTATCACAAAAGTGTTGATTTTGAATACATCCACTGCTTTACAGAACTGTTTTGCGAATGTTTTTACTTTGATACTATTGAATCGATTGTCCAACTGGTGAGAAGACAACGTTATATTATCCAAATACCAATATGATTTCAGAAAGAACAGAAGTGCGTCCGATAATATTTTCATTTAGAACTCTGTGATTCGAGGTCACTGAGGAGAAAAGCGTATACAGTTTTTGTAGATTTCAAGAGAGTATTCGATTGCAATAACCATGAGTTATTGTGGCAGAAACTCTGCAGCTTTGGAACAATAGGCTGAAAAATAATTCGAATAATGGAAAATTTGTATGACAATCTCAGGAGTTTCACAGGGTGAACCGTTGTTTTCTCGATTTTTGGTAGATACTAAGGATTGTTTCCGAGCAAACTAGCTTTTGGAATCAATATTGACAGTTATCATGCATTTATATGCAGATGATTTGTTTTTTCTCAGTGATTTTCTTATTGATACTGCTCGCAAACTAGAAATTCTGCAAAGCTATTGTTATTGAATAAAGTATCGGTGAATAACAATGAAACAAAGATAGGGACATTCAGAAAGGGAGGTTACAACAGTAACTATAATTTAAATTCCATTCTTGATATTGTTGCATTGGTAATTTAATCCTCTATCGAATGGCAAGATGGCCCTCGGTTGGTACCATTAAAAAAAAAACGATTTTTTCGTTAAAATGCGTTCAGAACATTTCAATTCCTGCTGTAGGATTTGTTATTGATCTTATTGATGAGATGACTATTACTAAGAGTTACTGATGTAAATTAGTATAGATTTTTAACCTGATCAAGGCCTCCTGGGCTAAAAAAAAATTGGAAATTATTTTTTTTCAATTGTGAAATACAAATTTGTCAACTACGTCGTATGTAATTTGAGTCGTAGAATCCGAAAAACATCAAACATACAGGGTGTTCCATTTGCAAAATCGAAGTTGGTGGATATTCTGGCAAAACTGGAAGTCGGCCATTTTGATTTTATATGTCTGCCAATCCGAAATTGTGTCTCATATCTATGTACAAAATTTCATTCAAATCGGTTGATAAGTGAAGGAGATATAGGCATGGCCCTACTCCCATTGTCACCCGGTATACTGGTTATATACAAATCAACAAAAAGAAATGTGCAGCAAAAACTGCATGAGAGTGTTGTATTCAAATCGTCCAACACCGTCAGAAAATACATTCAAAAATATTTACCAAAAGGTGAATCCTACCTTCAGTTCCAGTAGAAATATTCGGGAATTGTAGTGTGATGGTGTGTAGATTGTAGGGGGGTCGGTATGGCTCTTCATCCTCGGGATTCCGAAACTCTTTGCGGAGTATACCAGTTTCCTGGGAGCTGAGGGCGTTAATGAAACCCCTTCGACAAACTTAAGCCTTTTGCAGAACAGCGCTTGACAGTCGCAGGTGTTCTACAGTTTCAGCGAAGTTCTCGAAGTAACGGCACAGTTCACTGT
>JAFIRS010007930.1:0-20786 GCA_018342105.1 Gonioctena quinquepunctata | reverse complement strand
CTTCTACCTCCTCTTTCCTAAGTGGTGAATAAAACACAGAACCGGTGTTTTTTTAACAATATGCCTGTGTTTCTTAAAATAAAAATAATACTGAGACACCAGTTTATTTCATTGAGTATTAGATTTGTGTCCAAAAGAAAGCACAATATCACGCAGAATGTTGCCAATCTCTTTAAATAAGTTTCCTTGCTCAGGATTTAATCCAGATTCTTCCACTAGGTATGTTGGATTTTTTTATGGTACATTTTAATGTGCTGTGATTCTTTCCAAAAGGAACACAATTCATACGATTGAAAGATCATTTTATTATAACTTTTTTACTAACTTATGATTGTATACAATGTTATGAGGAACTTATAATTCCACAAATAAAATATTGATTGACAGGAGTAGTGAATGTCACATCCATGGCTAACTTTACAAAATATTTTTTTAACCGGCAACATACGCCAACAACATTCTATTTAGAATGAAGAATAAAATATCCCGTTTTCCTGAATTATTTGAAAAACAAATTATTACCGCTAATAATAAATTTTCTCAGAATTGAACCTAAAAGAATATGAAAAATATTTAAGTATATATGTATAGGTATAGTTATATATTTTTTGCTGTATATTACCTTTGCTTGTAGTCACTATTGACATTTCCCTGAAACCTAGTGAGAAAATTATATGAAATCAATTATTTTTATATAATAATGTATCTGATATTATAAATTTAATTTTACTAGGGCACGGGAAAAAAAATCCCGCAATACGAACATCCACTTTCATTTTCAATCAATATTGACATTTTCCTGAAACCCAGTAAGAAAATTGTATGAAAACAATCAATTTTATATAAAAATTTATCCGATATTATATATTTTATTTTACTAGGGTACGGGGAAAATAAAAAAATATCTCCCGCAATACGAACGTATCCACTTTCATTTGTAGTCAATATTAACATTTCCCTGAAACCTAGTAAGAAAATTGTATGAAATCAATTAATTTTACATAATAGTTTATCTGATATATCTTTTATTTTACTAGGGAACGGGGAAAATCAGAAAAAAATCTCTTCCAAAACTCCCATTACACACAGCCTTCTATTTATTTGTGAATAACGTCAAAATAAATATTTACTTGATGTTTTCTATTTAAATATAATTCCAGTATAAAATGTTCTTACCGAATCCCCCACGTGCTTGAATTAATTGCAAGAAATTTGTCTCGTATATGAATTTTTAAAGAAAATTATCCATTGCCGCTTCGCGACTCGTGATAATTTTCAAAAAATTCATGTACTCAAAAAATCTCCGGGCAATAATTTATGCTCTAGGGAAATTATAAGTGAAAATTTCCAGATGGACTGCTGCGCAACCCCTGCTTGTGTGAAATGGGGCGGAAGCCACATTACCAGAGACTGCCCAACGCCTAGGATGGAAAAAGTACTGTTCTGCAGACCAGCAGAAGAGTTTTCAGGCGGGCTCTGGTAATACACAAGCAGAGTTTTATAAACGACTAAAACCGCAGGAAACTCTTCCCAGTCAACTCCGCTCACTATTAACATCCCATAAGATATACTTATAGTTCTCGACCAAATGAGAGCTTTAATTGACCAATTTGCTGAAATGGGCAGCCATTCTCCACTAATGCCCAATTATTTGTTTATCAAAATTTTCAATTGGAATTGCAACAGCTTCCTCTTGAAATAGTTTAATTTTTTGTTGTTGATTGATTGATATTGCGCTTCTACGAGAAACAGTTTCCTTACAAGAGTGGAAAAGCGGATTAGTTATACCTCTGCCAAAATGTACACTCCCTCTGACTTATTCCGACCTATTTTCATTTTACCTTCTCTTTCCAAAGTAATGGAAATAATACTGAAGGATCAAATCAATGTTTTTGTGAACGAACATAAAATTATTTCATACGTCCAGTCGGGATGCAGATCGCAACATAGTAATACCACAGCTCTTCTTTTAATTACAGACGATTTTTTTAGATCGGTTGACGAGGGCTGTGTTTCCTGTTTAGTTTTGCTCGACTATAGCAAAGCGTTCGACACAATCGACCACGATATCCTCTGGCAGAAGATAGTCGCTTTCGGCGTCTCGCTGGATGCAGTACGCTTAATAAAAAATTATTTGTCAGACCGAACCCAAAAGGTAACTTTTGATGGAGCGATTTCAGAGGCATTATCTGTAACTGAAGGCGTACCGCAGGGGTCCATTCTTTGACCCTTATTGTTCAGTCTTTACGTATCTGACTTTTTGCCAACACTTGTACAATACACCACTATGCCAATGACACCCAGATATATTTTTCATTTCCCATTCATGACCTAGACTTGGCACAAACTTAAATTAATACTGATCTCCAAACCATCTTCTATATTTCTACAGCCCTTAAACTCAAACTCAATCGAAAAAAGTCTGCAGTGATGCTATTCGGCACCAGAGAAGTCTCAATGAACACCATACAAATTCGCCTAGACGATGTATTTCTCCCAATTGTGAAAGAATGAAAAAATCTAGGATTTTGGCTTGATCCTGAGCTAAGATTCACTAATCACGTCAGCCACCTCAGCCAATCTTCCTACAACGTCTTGAGGCAACTTTACCCTAATAGGGACTCACTCCCAACGGAATTAAAGATAAAACTTTGCGGGTCGCTAATATTTTTTATAATCTCCTACTGTTCAGCTTCACGCCAAAATGATTGTCACCGCATTTACCGACACAATGAAGAAATCAGTTTTGGGTGAATAAGGATTCAGGCGATGACATGAATGGAGACATTCTGTTGGAAATCGCGATGCCATCCTTTCAGGTTCGTTGGATGAACTTAAAAGCGTATGTCAATCCCAGAAAAGCACCTGGATACGACGGAATTCCTAATTTCATAAGTGAGGAAAACCAGGTGCAATAACTTTTGAATTTGATCAACAGTTATCTGCGCCTTGAGAGATTCCCACGCAGATAGGGGCATTTCTGAAAATGTGCGCCAAAACATATTCTCCACCTTTATCTCCCAAACTGCCAAAGCAACAGCCTGTATAACTTGATGATATCGCAATAGTATTTTTAGGAAATTCCCCCTATATAAGCGTCAGCAGGAATATTTGTTAATTGTACGTGACAATTCCGGTCTTTTAATTCCTCTAGAAATAACAAGTTTTATATTAGTTAATGCAACCAAACTGCAGTTTGTCATTTTAACAGGAAAATAATAATGTGATGAAAACCGGAATATGCTCTACTATTTACAGAATCATTACATTGATTTAACTGGAATTTTCCAGTTATTTTACTTTTACCGGAGCTGTAATTTCGATTTAACAGCAATTTCCTGTTTAATAAACAAACTAGATAGTTATATTCGAAGCTTCGAACTTCAGTTTTCACAAGAATTTTCAGTAATTAACACTTAACTAAAACAGGAATTACTTTACTTATACCGGAACTGTAGTATCGATTTAACAGGATTTTCCGTTGAATAAAAACTTTCGTTCATACATACAGTACTAGTTAGTTGTATTCAAGCTTATAACCTGAGTTTTTACAGGAATTTCCTGTAGTTACCTAGTATTTAACTGGAATTTCTTCATTTCCTATTCAATTAACTACGTAGTTTTGACAGTAATTTCCATCTGTAGTTGATATTTTTTTCCATGGAATTTTACTGGAAGGTTCCGGTTAGTTCTACCGTGGAGCATTGTTGTAATTTAGGGTACTTCCTGTCAGTATTCAAGTGATATTTTGTAATTTTTGTAACGCATTCTGTCTAGAGAGTGACTTCGCAAATATTTGTCTGGAATCGGGGGAGAATTTTCCATATATTTATTATGGAGTATCTTAACATTATTCTAACGAATTAGAGAGACATTCGTTGAATACCAGTATTGAGAGACTCCATAATAAATTTAAAGAAATTTTTTCCCTGATTCCGGACACATATTAGCGAATTTCATAACGGAATTACTGTCTAAAAATGCTCTTACAGTTTGTTCAAGGGGAAGTCAATCACTAATAAAATGTACCCTTTAAATAACAGCGAACTTTATACAGATGTTAAATTGCATCAGAATCGGAAATCATCAGAAACATACAATGACAAAACATAACATCATCAGAATCTAACAATAGCAGTATATAACTTTGTCAGAACGTACTTTTGTCAGAACCGGACATCATCAGAAACGAACATAGTCAGAACAGGACATCATCATAAAAGCACATTATCAGAACCATACATCATCAGAAATGAACAGGGCCAGAACCGGACATTATCAGAAGTGCACATTATCAGAATCGTATTTTATCAGAACCGTACATCATCAGAACCGCACAATATCAGAAGAATCAGTAATCGTCCGAAAGCAGGGATTCAAACGACAAATATCAGTTACGCTACTTTGTCATAGATGGTGTTACCTCTTCAATAAATCAGAAATGGTGTGGAAAAATCATTGTGAAACCACGTGTATGAGAGGCCAAACAAGGCGAATGAGAAAATAATAAATTTTCTCAACTTTCTACATATAAAGTTCAACATATCTTTTTGTGCAACTCACCGTTTTCGTGATATGAAACAGAATACCTATTCTGGTAATTGATATTTCGCATACAAATACGTGTGAATATACAGTTCCAAAATCGGGGCGCAGCGCAGTGTCCTCAAAAACAGTTCAGGGCTCCCTGGCTGGTTTTGAGAGAAACTGGAATTTTGAACAAATAAGGACTCTTCAATTGATTTTAGTACAACTACTAGATAGACTCATCATTCAAGGAAATGTCTGGGTCGTTTGAAACGGGAGAGGTCGTCGATATCATAATCAATCACAACCCTAACAAGAGAATATTCATGAGTTTCCGCATACTCGGATATCCTCCGATTGTGACTCCTAATCTCATTTTTGATGGAAATTATACCTAGATTATACCTAGATTACATTTCCCAATGTGTCTACATGGTTGGACAAAAAACATTGATTCATGGAAGATACTTCATAAACGCATGCGCTTGAAGCTGCTTCGACTTCTTGAGTGTATTATGAAACTGGATATTTTGTAGGCCTATTGAGAGTATATTTATTTTAAGATTGGATCTCATTTTTTTAAATTAGTAAGTAATCAAACGACTAGAAGGGGGTCAATATTCACTTGCAAAATTTGGTGCACACATTCATATACAGTATCGGAAAGTATTTATCTTGGATATGGTGGTTTCATGAGAGCGTAAAGAATAGCTTGCTATATGTTGAGAGCATTACAATTTCTCCTCGACTCGCTCGAGGAAGGGATATCGACGTCACGACACAGAGATAGGAGAGTCAGGGCGGTCAGCTCAGGACGTCAGTATCATACCAGCAGCAGTCGGGAGAATGTGTGCGCTGCAATGAAGATCAATTTTTGACGATAATTTCACATCAGATAATTTGAACAAATTAAACTGAATCATTGATTCAATTTAATCTATCGGACGACAGGTAGATCAAAATATCTTTGGTGCCGTGGTGGCCGCGAAAACAAAAGAAAATTCTTGAACATAAACAAAAGCAAACGATATTTCTGTAAGAATAAAAACAAAAAACGTATTTCCAATAGAAAAACAAGTAATTCTTGAATGGAGAGAAAAAAAAATTACAAGAAAAGACAAACAAAATTAAATATTTTGTGTACGGAATTATTTTATTGAATGTTTGAACAAACCACCATTTTGGGACAAATAATATACGAATCTATTGTACAATTCTGTTCTGGTAGCCGTAAGGGTAACTGGTGTTACCTGAGCACACAACTGAATAATGTTTGCCCTCAGTTCATCTAAATTGGTGGCACGTTCGAACTCATGCCGGTATACCTCCGAATTTCGCATGCCCCAGAAATAAAAATCGAGAGGTGCTACATCTGGTGATCGAGGTGGCCAGTTGATTGTACCTCGCGTACAAATAAACCGATCGGGAAATAATTGATTCAAAAATGTAACCACCGTGCCTGCATTGTGAGCAGGACAACCATTTCGTTGAAACCACACGTCGTTAAAGTCAATCGGAAGAGCGCGAACTGCAGGAATAATTTGATTCTGCAAAAGTTGCAAATATTTTTCTGCATTTGAATTCCCTTCAATAAAAAATGGGCCTATGACGTGATCGCCTGAAAATCCCGTCCACACATTCAATTTTCTTGGGTACTGTGTCCTCACAGCAATACTCGAATGTTTATTTTTACGAGACCAATAACGTACTACGAATGGGTTGTGTTTTCGATGAATTGAGTAAATAACACCTTTTTCAGAAAGTCATCATTTACACGAAATGCCCTATTGCATTTTTCGACCATCGTTTCACAAAACTCCATACGTCTGAAATGGTCTCTAGGCAAAAGTTCTTGTGTGGTCTTGACTTTGAAACAATGATAACCGTTTCTCTTCAAAATATTCCTTACATTCAAATATTTTCAAATATTCCTTCATTCAAATCCACTTCGTCGGCGATCTGTCTACTCGAACAACATTTTTTGCAATGTGCTGCCACACACCCAGAATTCTGAAATTTATTAATAATTGAAAGGACAGTCGCTTCCGTAGGTACAGGTCTATCTGCAAAAGCCACTATGAATAGATTTCTAGTATCTTGTACAGAATTACCTCCAAAGTACCACTTAACGATCTGTACTTTCTCTGCGGTTGTGTAAATAGGCGGCATGTTTCAAAAGGTAATAATTGTCACGGTCTTTTGTTTTCGCAACCATGGCTCGGCAAGAATGAGTCGATTCGCTGTGCGCTGTGTCTCATTGCCACGTGGTCAGTTAATGTGTCGTGTGGGGTAACAGGGCGCACAGCAGTGCGTCTCTCTTGTTTATGTGGTATTATCATATCAATGCCTTCCTTGTTGCTCGTCTAGATTTCTGTCTATACCCCAGATAAATTGTTTCCGATACTGTATACATACAACAGTGTTAGACCTTAGGTTGCAAAAGAAATGAATTTTTCACATATTGTGAACTTAATTGTGATCAATGAATTTGTATTCAATCATTCTAAAAACCTACTTATACAAATTTTGAATGATATATATCCGTTGCCCAATTTTTTGCTAGGTTCCTTTTTTGCAACACTGTATCGTCTCCATTCTGAAACCAACTATATATTCACACGTATGTTTAGCACAAACTTCTACTGTTTACTCTAACGCACCTTCCACAACGAAAATTATGTTTCTGACCGAAAAAAGTCGCTTTAAATGATCAAACCGACGCAATAATGCTATATGCGAAATATCATATGTGATTTGACAATGAATTCCCTGTACCACAGTTATGATGAATCATTTTCTGATTTATTGAAGAAATATCACCATCTATGACGAAGTAGTCTAACTAATGTTTGTCGTTGGAATTCCGAATGACAATGCGTATTGATTATGATATTGTACTGTTCTGATAATGTGCGGTTCTGATAATGTGGTTAACCTTTTAATTTTCTGTGATGTCCGGTTCTGATTGTGTTAATTCTGATGGAGTTCAGTTCTGACAGAAGTTCGTTCTGATAATGTCCGGTTCTGACAATGTTCGTTTCTGATGATGTCCGGTTCTGATTGTGATAATTCTGATAAAGTTCAGTTCTGATAAAAGTACGTTCTGTTAATCTGTTTCTGACAATGTTAGTTTCTGATGATGTCCAGTTCTGATACAAATTCATTCTGATGAAGTTCTTTCTGCTGTTGTTAATTCTGATAAAATGCGTTTCTGACGTTTTCCGATTCTGCTCCTGTTATGTTTTGACGTTGTTTCTTTCTGACCGTGTTATGTTTTGACATTGTTCATTCTGATACAATACGGCCTACCGATTTTTCCATCATTCCACGCTTCTTTTTATAGAACTTTATTTTTGAATACACGAAAAAAAATCACCGAAAAAAGTTTTTAGAATTATTACGACAGAATTCGAAGATTCTGCAAATTTAGCCCATTTTGATTTTTGTCAAGGAAACTTTTCCAAGAATAATGACGACTTATCACTGTTTATTACATTTCAGATATATTGTTTGGTCATTTGATAAAACTAATACACTCTTATCTGAACTGCATTTCTGCTTTGGTAGGTGTTATGATATGATTTAGTAAATAATTATCGGAAAGGTATCTGCTTGATAAGAAATTATTATAATATCGTTTCAAACTGGAGAAAAGAACATAGAGTTAAAAAATATATCCCATTATTCAATGAAAATAACGTATAAATGTTGGATTTGGGGGTTATAGGAATATTTCTTCCCATTCTTGGGTTTTATCTCTCCCTGGAAACACAAAATATTAGTTAACTGTTCGATAAGGGCAAATACGTAAATCTATCCCGATATGTCAATGCGATTTTGTATCCTGCTTTCAGAAGTATACAAATAAAATTACAAATTTGTCAGTAACGTATGTTTTAAAAAATGATTTGGCTAAATAGTAGCTGTTTTCCAAAATATTCATCCTTGTTCACAATGCATGTCTCTTACAATTATAAAACAGACTCGGGAAATATTTCGAACAAATTCAGTGCTCTTGCATCTAGCGACTGACTCGCTATTGTATCTAAATAAGCATTAATAAAAAAACTAGAAAATCACCGCTACTATTTCGTAAGGTTGTAGTATTCATTGTCAAAATTGTAATTTTGTTAAAATGTCAGTTAATAAGGAAGCAAAAATATTATAGCAAGTGAGTGTTTTTTGTGTGACTTAATTGATTTGATTATTGTTTTTCAGTTTCATTATTAGATCATTTGCCTTCCTTTGTATTGAGGCTGTGAGATCTTCATTTAACTCTGTGTATGAGTTACCGTTCATAATAATATCATTCGAAAGGTTCAAATATTGATCTTTCCCCATGATGACGGTTATTATCACATCACTGATTGATAATCTCTCATATGTGTAAAAAAAATTCAAATTGAAGTTCCCTGATGATGGAATAAAATTAATTCCGAAAGCTTGGACAAACTTACGAGAGTTTTCTTTTTGACATTGCTGTATTCCCCATTATTAACTAGTAGTTTGAATCCTAACTAGTCAGCAAAGACTACCCTTTTATTTTATATATATATATATATATATATATATATATATATATATATATATAGATATTTATACAGGGTGAGTCAGAATAATACTGACAAACTCCGACTACAGATTCCTCACCTCATTTTGAGGTGAAAAGTTGCTATCAAGGTATGTCCTGAAATGCATCCCCTCTGAGATACAGAGTGTCAAAAGTACGAAAAAAATCAAGATTTAATTTGTTCTCTCCAAAATTCCAGAAGGAAACAATTTGAAACTTGCTACACTAATCAAGGTTTATCAACGTGCTAATTTGAAGATATAATTTTTTATTTTCGTAAACCAGTGGAGTAGTTACGATGGTATGTGGTCATATGTTCCTTCATATTTTCTTGGGACAAGTGAATGGACAGATGAGCGTTTGACATCAGTTCGCCTAAAAGTCATCATTCCATGTGCCTAAAAGTGGAGGTATCTGAGATAATTGAGAAAAGCTGAAGATATGTCCTTCGTAGAGACATAATTTCCTATGTGCGGAATATGTGTCAACCTCCTGAACATTTTTTAATGTTGGGAGAATCGGAAACATAGTACGGGTGAGCCAGAATGAACCGATAACCTTTTTTTTTTTTTAACCGAGTCGGGGTCAGCCAGAATGAGACCGATAACTCCATTTTTTCATTCGTCATATTATTTGATCGAATCGATGTCGTGGATTCACTGATATGTTACCATACTTTCTTGCATATGATTTTTGATTTTGATTGAAGTTTATGTTGGAAAATCATTATCACAGCCATTTCTGATTGAATTATCTAGGAAAATATTATCCAATTAACGGCAAGAATTTTAGCAGCATGTACGTTGATACAGGATACACCAGGAATATTCGAAAGCGTGCGACAGTCGATGATACGGAGATGCCAAATGTGTATTGAACAAAATGGTGGCCAATTTGTTTTAATTACTTGTTTCTTCTTTTTCATCAAAAACATGTTGATTGGATAATATTAATCAGAAATGGCTTTGATAATGATACTCCAACATAAACTTCAACAAATTAAGAGTACTTATCTTCAGTTTTTCGTAAAAATTATTTCAGACCTTAACTCTTATCTGAGGGGAGTATTATGAATTTGAGGTTGGGTTTGTTTGTCAATTGATCTGTCAAAACAATCATATGCAAGAAAGTATGGTAACATATCAGTGAATCCGCGACATCGATTCGATCAAATGATATGATGAATGGAAAAATGGAGTCATCGGTCTCATTCTGACTCACCCGTACTATGTTTCCGATATTCCCAACATCGAAAAATGGTTGACACATATTCCGATATATTGTAAGAAATTAGCATTATGCGATTATTGCACATAGGAAATTATGTCTCTACTAAGGACATATCTACAGTTTTTCTCAATTATCTCAGAAACCTTCACTTTTAGGCACATGGAACGTTGACTTTCAGGTTGAGTATCAATGAGCCGAACTGATGTCAAACGCTCATTTGTCCATTCACTTGTCCCAAGAAAATATGAAGGAACATATGACCTCATACCATCGTAACTACGCCACTGGTTTACGAAAATAAAAAATTATAACTTCAAATAAGCACGTTGATTAACCTTGATTAGTGTACCAAGTTTCAAATTTTTTCCTCCAGGAATTTTGGAAAAAAACAATTTAAATCCTAATTTTTTTCGTATTTTCGACACCCTGTATCTCAGAGGCGATGCATTTTAGGACATATCTTGATAGCAACTTTTCACCTCGAAATGAGGTGAGGAATCTGTAGTCGGAGTTTGTCGGTCTTATTCTGACTCACCCTGTATATATATATATATATATATATAGTGTGACCAATTTAAAATGGAACCACCCCTGTAGAATGCGCATTTTTCAGTCAATCTCAAAAATATTTTTCTAATATTAAGCATCAAAAACTGTATCAAATTTCATAACTTTAGTTTAATTTCCAAGGTTTTTTTTCTTTGTCAAAAATTAGGTTTTTTCCCAAATTTGACTACACCACTATCTCAAAAATATTTAATTTTAAACATAATTTGATTATAATTTTTATTTAGATTGCAGACATATTTGAAATCTGGCAACACTGCCGATACAAAGTAGAGCACAAGTGAATTCGTACAGCGAAAATCCGAAGTCAATAGCTCATTCCGTTCAACAGTTATAACTACTGAAAGTATGGTAATGTGAGCGATTTGTGGTGTACTAAATCACAGCCTACTATTGATTTAGTACAATACCTATGCCCAATGTATTAGTTCAGCTTTCCTCAAATTATTGATACCTTCTCCAAAAGCTTGTTTCAGTTGAAAAAAAAGGAACATTTTTTTATCCTGCCTTCTGTTTTATTATTGAATAAATAATTTTGATACTATAAAACTTGATTCGGTTCATTTCGTTTTTATCGGCTATTGAAAACTGCATAACTTGAAAATGAATTTTTAATTTTCAGTTATTTTCGAATACACTTATAACCTAAACTTGAATAAATGATTTTAAGGGAATATAATTCACAAATCCAGTGGCGTAGTCAGATTTTTATTACAAAATCGCTTCCACCACAAATCGCTCACATTACCATACTTTCAGGAGTTATAACTGTAGAACGGAATGAGCTATTGACTTAGGATTTTCGCTGTACAAATTCACTAGTGTTCTACTTTGTATCGGCAGTGTTGCCAGATTTTAAATATGTCTATAATCTAAATGAAAATTAATATCAAATACTTTGTTTCCAAAATTAAAGTTGTTGTAACTTTGTTGTTAACCAATATTTTCCCATAAAATTTTCATGGTTTTCATTAATAACGACTACGAATCCAGTGGTGTAGTCAAATTTCAAAACAAAAATTGCCTAATAAACTTTTGCCGTTTTTAGCGAAGAAAAAAAACCATAGAGTGCCTTGGAAATGAAACTAAAGTTATGAAAATTTGTGTCAAGATACAGTTTTTGATGCTTAATTTTTGATAATGACTGAAAATGCGTATTTTACAGGGGTGGTTCCATTTTAAATGGGTCACACTGTATATATATTAACATTTCAACTGATGGTAATTTTGAGTTCTGGGAACCATGATCGGTGAAGATGTATCAAAATTTGTTGAGATGACGGGTAGTATTTCTATTGAAATCTTCCTAAAAATGCTATTACTCTCATAGATGGTTGAACTAATGTATACCTTGATTCTTGAACTACTATATGTGTCAAGTAACTTTTGTATTTCAGAGCCATGATCAGTGGAATTCTGCTGGTATTATTCATTTTGTGTTACTGTTGCAACAAGACGAATAGGAAGTCCCCGTCCCATTTGGGAAGTTACTGGAGGGACCCCGCATTATCCATGGAAATCTATACGGTGGAGTCCGCACAGAATGTGAGTACTTTTCTCATTCTCTTTTTCTCACTAAAATTTTCGGATCATCCAAAAGAAGATGTTTCCAAAAATTCCTTGACTAATATAAGGAACGCATTTGTGTACAAAAATGTCACTTTATGGCCGTTATTAGTTGAAAAACAATTGTTTTATTGATATCTACCTTCTACCATCGGGACTTGAAAATATTTTCCAATCATTAAAAAAAATTATAAATCAAATATATATTCAGTATGCTTAAAAAAATCATATGGAAAAACTTTTATAAATAATATAATACCTTTTTAAGGACAAAGTTTCATTCAAATGGACTAAAAAAAAAATAATTGCTTTGGATGTGTGACGTAGGTTATTCCGTGAGTTATAGTTCGAATACAAAAGCGACAAGCTTTTGAATCTATAACTCACGGAATAACCTACGTCACACATTCAAAGCAATTATTTTCTACTTTTTTGCATTTGAATAAAAGCTTGCCCTCAAAAAGGTTTTTTATTGATTATTTTATATTGTGTTTTCTAGCAAGTGCGCCTTACTCTAGGCATTTTTGTTAAAGCATCGTTATTATGAGTCCTGAGCTATCTAGCCCTTCAATGAGGAGACCATCTAAAGATTAACTCATCCGCCATCTCCGAGTTGATCCCTTCAATTTATGAATTTTAACTAAAAATCAATAATCTTCGACTAAATTAATGATCTCCGACCCCAAAAACCCCAACATCGGGCCATAATCACAGAGATCATCGGCCATCTTGGAGCCTCCAGTTTGATTTTATGAATTTTGACAAAAAAATTCATGATCTTTGGCCCTGAAAACCCCCACATACCAATTTTGAATCGAATCGGACCATAAACCTAAATCTCGTCCGCCATATTGGAGAGCGCCATTTTGTTTTTTCTCTAACAAAAATTGTTTGTGCGTTTGCTGCTATTATGAACTTTTCTCTGATATTAATTAACATGAAAACGCAAGATGAAATTGAATTTTTGACTGATATGTCAAGTTTTTATTGAAGTGTATTTTCACAGTGTCATTCTGAGAGAGTTGCTTAGCGACCAAGGTAAAAATGAAAACAACAAATTACATGGCCAATTTGGTGCAGAATGCAAACAGAAAAATAAATTGTAAAAAAAAAATATAATACAAATAATTCGGGCGTGAACATGCCCCCAGCCTTGAAAGATAAAGTCTTTAAAGAATCTTCACTCAAGTTCTGTTGATTGGTAACGGACAAATGGAGGATACTGCTCTTCGTAATATGCCTAGGGAAGTCTGGACAGAAACCACTCTTATTATGCCATCTTCGCCGGGATGCGTATCGATGACTCGTCCTAACTTCCAGGAAAATGGTGGGAGGTTGTTGTCCTTGATTAGGACAAAAATGCCCTTGGTTACTTGGGGTCCCATTTTCTTCCTTTTTTGGCGTTGTTGGAGCTCTCCGATGTACTCCTTGGACCATCTAGACCAAATATCTTGTAGGTATCGCTGCAACCTTTGAAACCGATCTAACCGATTCTCCTTGAGGTCACGTATATCAGGATCGGGTATGGCTGTCAGGGGTCGACCGATCAAAAAGTGAGAAGGAGTGATGGGATTCAGGTCAGAAGGGTCAGAGGAGAGTGAGGAGAGAGGACGAGAGTTTGAAATTGCTTCAGTCTGTAATAAAACCGTTTGAAAATCTTCATACACAAGATTTGCACCACCAATTACTCTTTTTAAATGAGCCTTCATAGATTTTACCCCAGCTTCCCATAAACCACCAAAGTGCGGTGAATTTGCTGGACTAAACTTCCAATCAATTCCTTCATTGGCAAGAGAAGAAGCTATAGATTCATTTTTGTTTTTGAGAAAGGTGGTTAGAATTTCAATCTCATTTTTTGCCCCAATGAAATTTGTGCCATTGTCGGAAAACAATTTGCTTGGTTTTCCCCTTCGAGCACTGAAACGGCGCAATGCAGCTATAAAAGCATCCTTTGTTAGGTCAGTGGCGACTTCTAAATGGACGGCCTTGGTTGTGAAGCAAATGAATAAACACACCCAAGCCTTACCTCCGCGACCTCGACGCTCCTTGAGAATAAAAGGACCGGCATAATCCACTCCACTTATAGAAAATGGAGGCGATGGACTCAATCTCTCCTTTGGAATTTCACCCATGAGAGGATGAATTGTAGTTGCCTTAAATCGACAACATTTCACACACTGGTGAACAACTTTTCGAGCTGCATTTCTACCAGAAATGACCCAAAACCGTTTTCTTAAATAAGCCAATAGTTGCTGTGGTCCAGCATGAAATAACATTTGATGCTCCTCACGAAATATTAAAGTTGAGAGGTGGTCTTTGGCAGGAAGTAAAATGGGATGTCGCTTATCATAATCAAAATTTGAACGACTAAGCCTACCACCTACTCTAATTATTTTATTTTCATCCAAAAAAGGATTGAGGTTGAGAATTTTGCTATTGGACTCTATGGGTCCATTTTGCTTGAATGAGAACAGCTCTGAAGGGAAATGCCTTGACTGTACAATTTGTATCAGAAGTTGAAAATAAAGTTGTATTTCTCTTGATTGCAAAGGGCCAAGCGTTCTAAGTTCCTTTGAACTGAAAAGGTTATGTTTGAATCTCAAACAATATGCTGTACATCTTTTCAAGCGTATTAAACTCGAAAAATTAGTGATTGGAAAATCATTGTAAAGAGTAGTGAGAATGCTTGTTTGAGGGCATGATTTGAATTCGGCAAATTGGAATTTGAAGGTAATTCTGAAATTGGCCATTTGAAGAATCTTTGAGAGCCACTGTGGTCCGTGCCACCAAAGGTCATGCGAAATTAGTCGCCCTGGGTTAACTCCCCGAGAGAGTAAATTGGCGGGATTGTCCTCCCCACGAACATGTCTCCAGGTGCAGCTATCATTTTTGGACTGAATTTCAACAACTCGATTTGCCACGAAGGTTTTAAGCATACTTGGAGACGTGTTTAACCATCCTAGCACCACAGTTGAGTCAGACCAACAAAACTTTGATCAATTTGCAAGGTTAGGGATTTGACAACCTTATCTAATAAACGTGCCAATGTTAATGCACCGCAAAGCTCAAGTTTCGGAGTGGTCAACAATTTTAGGGGTGCTACCTTAGCCTTTGCACATAACAAGTTGACAAAGATTTCTCCATTGGAGTTGATACTGCGAATAAATATACATGAACCATAGGCATCGTTTGAGGCATCACAGAATGCATGCATTTCAATGCAATGATCGATGCATTTGACATGCCTGGGAATTTGAATTTTATTTATCTGACCCAGTTCATCTCTAAACTTCAACCACTGAGTATGTATACACAAAGGTACTGACTCATCCCAAGAAAGTTTTTCCTGCCATAACTTCTGTAGAATTATTTTTGCGACAATTGTACATGCGATCAAAATACCCAAGGGATCATATAATTGTGCAATACTTGATAATATTGCTCGCTTGGTGATATTCTTCATTGATTTAATTTCAGGACTGTGAAATAAAAGAAAATCATTTTTTGATGACCATAACAAACCCAAAGTTTTCATGCTCTCATGTGAGCCGAGTTGTAACACGTGTAAAGGGGATGTCGAAGTTTCAACATGCTGTAGAACGAGGGGGTCGTTTGAAACCCACTCGTAGATCAAAACAGCCAAGAGATAGAATATCCAAAGACCTGTTTTACTATGACAGCAAGTTGATCTAATGAGTCATGAGACGTCAAAAGATCATCTACATACATATCCCTCAAAATGACCTCAGAAGCTTCTGAAAAAGAATGATTGTTCTGATGTGCCAATTCTTGAACGCATCGAATCGCTAAAAAATTAGCTGATGATGTCCCATAACTGACAGTATTGAGTTGAAATACATCAAGTGGTTCGGTAGGAGAACTTCTCCACAATATTTGCTGAAGCGACCGCTGACTAGATTCAACCATAATTTGTCTATACATTTTGCAGATGTCGGCGGAAGCTACATACCTACATTGTCTGAAACGGAGTAGTATTGACAGCAAATCATTTTGAATTTGAGGACCGACCATTTGTATATCATTAACTGACCAACCTGAGGTAGTAGGACATGAGCCGTCAAATACAACCCTTAGCTTTGTAGTTAAACTATCCTCCTTGAGAACTCCATGATGCGGAAGAAAGTATTCGATTTCCTGAGGATCTGAAAAATCCTTTTGTCATATGACCTAAATGCTCATACTCATTTAAAATGAAACATACATTTCCCGAAGTTTCTATTTGATTGCAATTTGCGCTCTAAATTGTAAAACGTTTTAATGCTTTGGATTTTGAATCACCTAGCTTGTTTACCGATTCCTTTAACGGTATGGATACAATAAAACGTCCTTCAGCATTCCTTTTGTGAGTGGAGGTAAAATGTTTTCACAATCTAATTCTTCGCTAGAAAGGATTGTATCAACAGGACATTCTTAAATTTTCCCCAAAATCGAGATAATTGTTTTTAACATCAATGTTCTTGGCAAGATTACAGGGGGACTGATTATTATAATTGAGAGTGAGGGTCCAGCCACAATCCACCCAAATTTGGTTTTTTGCAAAATAGCTTGTGAACTGAGTTTGATTTGCCCAACAGCTAATATATGGCAGAACAGATCAGCTCCTATTAGTAAATCAATTTTCTTTGGAATATTGAAGTTTGGGTCGGCTAAATGAATATTTTGAGGAATTTTCAAAGATGGAATATCTATATAATGGTTGGGAATCTTGTCACAGATGCTATCAACAATTAGGCATGACAATGTAGCTGAAAACCCATTGTTAGTTGACTGAATTTGAATGTCACATTTTTCTTTTATATTTGAAGATGCTTGTGTAATACCTATGATGGTCATGTTGATTTTTTTCTTTTGAACGCCTATCAATCGTTGAAATCTGCTTGTAATGAAATTTTATTGCGGTGCGGAATCTAATAGAGCAGTGCAACTTTGAATGTTTCCCGCCCCTTGTTTTAACATTAACACGAATGGTAGACAAAAGAACTTGTGATGAAACCGGCATTATACTAGTGCACGACAATTGAGAGGAGCCTGTGATACGTGGGCATCTGGGAAAAAGCCCTCTGTCTATGTGCAAAAGAGAATTGTGCTTGCCTGAACATTTTTTTGCAATTGAGTAATTGCACGTTTCGACTTGATGTCCTGCATGTAGACAGTTGATGCACAACTTCAAGTTCTTTACCTTTCTATACGAGCATTGACAGAAAGATTTACAAATTTCGAACATGAATATATTTTATGGAACCATGACACATGTGACATGAACGAGTTTGGGCATGCAAGATTTTTTGGGAATAGTTTTGGTATCTTTGATTTGAAATTTTGCTAGCATAAGACTGCCGTGCTTCTAATTTCTCCAAAGTTCCAGCCTTGTCACAAAGAAAACTGAAAATTCCTTTAATGTTGAACGTCCTCATTGCATTTGAATGTTTCTAATCACGCAGAGTTATGGAATCTAGCTTACTTGTGAGCATAAAAATAAGAAGTGTGTCCCAGTGTTCTGTAGGCTGACCAACATTTTTAAACATCGTAAATGTTTTGATACATGATCACTTAAGTTTCTGAGATGCTCGGCTGATTCCTTGAAAATTCCTTTATATCCAAAAGAGCCTTTGTATGATTATGAATTAATAGAGACTTATTATTGAACCTTTCACAAAGTGAATCCCAAGCTACCTTGTAATTGGATGAAGAAATTTCTAGAGAGAAAATTATTTTGGCAGCTTCTTTTTCTAATGAAGCTCTTAGATAATGAAATCGTTGTATATCATTAATACTTGAATTCTTATTTATTAAAGAATCAAAAGTGTCATGAAACTCTAACCACCCTTCATAATCTCCTGAAAATGTTGGAAGCTTAATGATGGGAAGCTTTACATTGAGTGATGAGCTATCATTTGAGGTTAGATCACCCTGTATCGGTGAATGTGGTGATGGAAAACTAGGTTCCACCATTTTTCGACAAATTCTGTGGCTTCTGAAATGGCAATAAAAATGAATTTTCGAACTTCTCAGACTCCTGTAACTCCGATTCAGGATCATCTGATAAGTAGTTGATGGCAATACTTGAACCTCATGAAATTCGTTAAGAAGGTATTCTGTGTGTGACATTCGACTTTTCAATTCTGAAACATTTATTTTGAAGTGTCAGCTCGCTTTGTAATTTTGAAGAAATTTATTGAAAGATGAAAGTCGTGAATCAATGCTCATGCGTCTGAAATGTAACCTTTTCAATTCTTCATTCTTTCTAAGTTCTTCAAGCTTTTTGTACTCTTCAGCCATTGTAAAACTGAACTTAGAATGCAAGGTACTAAATGAACAGATAAACGTGAATGACTGCAAATATGTGTAGTGCAAACCTGTATGAATAATGAGATCGAATTCTGAATGTGAATTCTGACCACAATGCAATGAAATATTCTAATGAACTCGCGTGCAATTTCAAACCAAGTAAGGAAAGGTAAAACTGGAATAGACTCACAGAATCTCGGCGATATACCTTTCTTCTGCTCCGGACCTCTCTCTTCAACTGGCGAACTGGAGCGATGTTGTCACTGATATTCCATAAGTGATAACTGGTAATTAACACTTTATGCGACTAGAAGCCAATGTTTGTGCGTTTGCTGCTATTATGAACTTTTCTGATATTAATTAATATAAAAAACGCAAGATGAAATTAAATTTTTTTGACTGATATGTCGTTTTATTGAAGTGTATTTTCACAGTGTCATTCGGGGGAGAGGTTTAGCGACCAAGGTAAAATGAAAACAACAAATTACATGGCCAAATTTGGGGAATGCAAAAAAAAAAATAAATTAAAAAAAAAAATATAATAAAAAATTCGGGGGAAAAAAAATTCCCAAGAGCCGCCTTTTAAAATTTCAAAATTTTTGGGTAAAATTAATAATCTCCGACTACAAAAACCCCTATACAAATTTTTAATAGAATGGGACCATAATCCAAAACTCTTCCGCCTTTTGGACCCGCCATCTTAAATTTATAAATTTTAAAAAAAAGTCATAATCTACGACCTAAAAAACCCCACATACCAATTTTAATCAATCGACCATAATCAAAAAACTTGTCCGTCGTCTTAAATTATTGAATTTTTTGATAAAAATTCAAACTCCCCCCAAAAAAATCCCCCTTTTTTGAATGAATCAATTCCCCTTTGTTTAATTTTTTTTTTTTAAGTTTCTTGTTCCCCCCGGAATTATGAACACCCCCAAATTTCGCCAATGATGTGGAAGGCCCAAAAAAATTTATTAAAATTTTTTAAACCCGGAAAGAATGACAAATGACGAACGAAGTTAAATAAAAGCTTGTAAAATGATAAAAAACCTACTGGAGGGGGTTACGTGACACACCTTACCAGTCAGAAGTTACATTAAAAAAAACCAAAAAAAATCCATTTGTGAAATTTAAAAAAAAAGAAAAAAGTTGTTTTAAAGTTTACACGATTTTAAATTTTAACTTTTTACTAAATTTTTTGAATATTTTTATTAATTTGTAACTTTGAGAAAACTGTTTTATACCAGTAGCTTCATCACGCTACTAACTTTTATTACTAAATATCGATACAAATATGTTTTTTTTGAGAACACCCTTCAAATTTCTTTAAATTTTTAAAAAAAGTTCTTTATCGTCAAGCAGCGGATTGTTTATCTTCGAAAAAGATCCAGTCATTAATACCAAAAATTATAAAACTACTTTATGCATTTAACCAAAAAATTTTGAACTTTTACGCAACATTATCAGTAGATTAGCCTAAAACGCCGTTCGAATTTTCGGAGGGTATGGAAGCAAAAAAAAATAGAAGCCCATCATAAAAGGAATAGGTTTTGAATAACTCACAGGATTTTTTTTAAATTTGGGCCCCCGCAATTCACAATTTATGGCACGTGAAACTCAAGCAAAATTATTATAACTCAAATGGCAAAAACTTTAAATTTCTGATGTCTTCCTTCTCTTCCAAAAGTAGCATGGTTTTCTGGGGCATCTTTTTACTGCACTTTGATGAACCAGGGCATATATTCGCTCAATTTTCCGAATGGTGTTCTCCAAAAGCGTGCTTGTATACTTTCTGCATTAGATAACCCCCCCGAAAAAATCCATTGGGGGAAGCAGGAGAACCAGGTGTGAAGATTTCCCCCTGATTTTAATTAATTTACCCCTATACGTTTCACCGGGAAAAAAATTTTAAATGTTCCGGGGTTGTGCAGGTGAACATTAGTTAACTTAAAACAGGTTAGACTATGTCATAAAAAGGGGGGGCTAAAATATTTCCCCCATATTGCTTTTGAAAAAA